>CM077805.1:3203696-3336196 GCA_039737535.1 Lagodon rhomboides
GCCAGTATTTTTAAATGTGACTGTTTTCATGCCAGAATTCAGACAAAACATAAAGGGTTAGCGCCATAAAATTAAAAGGCGAGGATAGAAGAGCCAGCGGAACAACGTTATTTATAATATATTCCGTTCTACCGTATTTAGCCGTCACGTGAGCCGCACCGAACAACGTCACATCGAATCAAGATGTTTTATTTGAGCCTGATTTGCTTTAATACGATGTTTTTGTCATTCTGATAATCACATGTTGGTTTCTTTTGCAAACAAAATCAATTAACTGGCTGAAACAATGGACATGATTGCACAGAAATGTAGTTTTGGACTGTAAATCAGCCACAACGGAGCTAAACGCAAACTTGCACAGCATGCTAACAACTTGACAATGCTTACAACGCTGAAGTGAAGGAGTCGAGTGTCACCGTCTTAGGTAAAGGTCCACTGTGTAGTGTTTTGAGTAATTTATTACCTCAAATCAGCGTCTTCATTCATAAATAAGTCCTCATTGGTGTAAAATGTATCTCTGCCAACAATCTCACTTCTCCTCCTGAGGGAAGAATCACACATTGTGACGTGAAGCAGGAAGTTGGGCGTGAAGAGAAGCAGGGCAGTTTCTGCTTTTCTCCCAGAATCCTCTTCCTGTTTAACATTGGGGCTTATGGGGCAGTTGCTGGAGTTTGTGTCAGTTAGACGCAGATAATTCAAAAACCGTACATCCTCCCGATAAAGTGGACACGTTGCCAGACAGAAGACAAGTGTGGCTACGTTCTTGGAAAATATCACTATTGTAGTGTGAAATCTGTGGCTAGGATCGTCATCTGAAGAAACATTTTCGGAGAGTTTTTTTCAGGCTCCCCCACTCTGCCAGTTGGTGCTGCACGAACATTCCGCAATACACACTCATTGAAAATCCTGAATTTTTCTGAATTTTTTCGAAATCGCTCACGATCAATTAAGGGTCACCGTTCAAAAACTAAACATCGTAGAAAGAAAGTTCAAATACAACTCAAATAGATGAGACTTGTGCCTACATTTTAAAGTTTGAATGGTGTCTCTAGGTCAAAGTATGCCAGAGCAGGAGATGTTTGAAAAACGTTGATGATTTTGCGACTTTTTTGACCCCGTCCCATTCATTCCTTATGGGAAGTTTTTCATACGGAGGCTTCCATGTCCTTCCGCTCTATAAAAAACGATGAGCTGGTGAGAGGGACAAAAAGCTCTACGTGGTACAGATAAGGCTAAAGGCGTTTTCACTCAGAGCCAGCGTGACTGTGGAACGGAGAAGGAGCTTAGCCAGACGCGCTCGTCAGCTGCAGTTTGAAGTCTGTTTGAAATAACGTACCTCATCACCCGAAACTAAACTCGATGAAGTGCTGTTTGAAGACACGTTGTTGTCACAGCTTCTTGAATCTTGACACATCCCGCCTGCCGTAGTTCCAACAGGTCGCAACGCACGTTTGAAAACGCGAGGCGCTAGAGAGCAGTATTCGTTTGAATGCAAAATAACATTTAACCACTAGATGGGAGAAATAATTCCACAGTGCGTCTTTAAGCTTGTTTGCATGCTGACATTTGCTAATTAGCTCCACAAGTTACAGCTGAGGCTCGTGTGGAATTATTGGGGCTGCAAACGAGCCAACGTGACCGCCATCAGGTTCAATTTAGCCCGTTACATTCAAGCAAAAGACAGGTAAAAAACAGTCTTATTATTATCATTCTTACTTATGCTGTTTAGGCTGTGATGTTAAAAAGCTCTTTAAATATGTTCGATCCCAATTTTTTTATTATTTTCCTTAATCTAAACACGGTAGGCAAAGTGACACCTTGTGCAAAAGTCAGTCAATTGAAGAAACTCTGGGATCCTCTGGAAACAATTCTGAACAAAAGCTGCTTGCATTCGTCCTGTGGTCCGACATTCATTTTTCATTTTTGGCTCGAGATAAACTGACCAAATTCCAGTCTAGGCCGAAGCAGTAGACTGATCGACAGACCAGTTCTGGCATCGCTAGAGCCAAAACAGGACAAACAAAAAGAAACACAATGCATTTTTAATTTTATTCATATCATCATACGGACTCAAAGTGTTTTAGAGCAGTTTGAAGTCTGTTTGAAATAACGTACCTCATCACCCGAAACTAAACTTGATGAAGTGCTGTTTGAAGACATGTTGTTGTCACAGCTTCTTGAATCTTGACACATCCCGCCTGCCGTAGTTCCAACAGGCTGCAACGCACGTTTGAAAACGCGAGGCGAAATCAAAACGTGACCCCTCATATCTTCCTCACGGTCGTCGTGATAGTCGGTTTTCATTTTTGACGTCCTGCACCTTCGGCCAAAACCACTTCAAGTTCCTCACAGAATGGCCTTTCTCACCTTTTGTTATTTCCCGTTGTTGATTTCCTCTCTCTGCTCTCGCTCTCCTTCCACTCCCACGATCTCATCTCAGTTTACTCTAGTTTGTCCTCACCGCTGCCTCACCCCAAACTCACCCACTCACCCCTCTGGCCTCGCCTCCCCTCTTCATAACCCGGCCTGCTGCCGCCCCTCTCAGGTGATGATCACCTATCGAGCACCGGCTCACACAATCGTTTGGTCAATGCTCTAATTGCGTTTTCTCTCTGTGTGGGCTACACAGGGAGGGGATCGATCATCGGCTAATGAGAGATGTTGGGCGGAGGACGGGTGGGGGTGGAGTCGCTCTAAGAAGAGGCTACTGTATATGAGCTCTAACCCTCCTCCTCCTCCTCCTCTATTAAACGCTCTCATCGCTATCATTCCTGAATCTCAGCTTCATTATAGCCCACACAGTATTGACCTTAAGTCAGACCTATCAATATCCTACACACACACACACGGATGCAAGGATGTATGCGGTTGGTCTTTTGTGGAAAAAAGTTGATGAACCCTTGAAGTAAGCCGTCGAAACCAACGTCTAAATCAAAGCGATCGCTAAATGTATTATTAATATTTTCTATAATTGATCGTAGAGACACAAACATCATTGGTTATTTATCATAGACGGCTTAATTGGATGCCGGTATACGTGTTTTAATTGACATCAGGGGGCACATTGTTAAGAAATGTGTGCTTGTTAGCAGTTAGCGGCATTTAGCATCTAAACCAACTGGTTCCTACGCCTAGCTAGCTAATTAGCCATGTAGCCTGACAGCTGACGTCAGCAGTGGACTTTACCTTCGTAGCTCATTCATCAAGCCAATGTGCAGGACGAGATAAATGTCCTCGTTAGTGGAAAGGGAGGCGATATTAGCCAGGATGCTAACGTAGCTTACAGTTAGCGGTTATGATACGAGGCAGACGGCTGTTTCAGCTGTCAGACTCTGACGGTACGGCTTTATTCGAAGCTTATTGGCTTCCTGGACTGAATAGTGAAGCCAATACTACTGGTTGCAGAAAAATCTTGATTGTATAGAAGCTTATGAGAAAATGATAATTGATCGTAGAGACACAAACATCATTGGTTATTTATCATAGAGGCTTAATTGGATGCCGGTATACGTGTTTTAATTGACATCAGGGGGCACATTGTTAAGAAATGTGTGCTTGTTAGCAGTTAGCGGCATTTAGCATCTAAACCATCCTCAGGTTCCTACGCCTAGCTAGCTAATTAGCTATGTAGCCTGACAGCCTGACGACAGCAGTGGACTTCACCTTCGTAGCTCATTCATCAAGCCGATGTGCAGGACGAGATAAATGTCCTCGTTAGTGGAAAGGGAGGCGATATTAGCCAGGATGCTAACGTAGCTTACAGTTAGCAGTTACGATACGAGGCGGACGGCTGTTTCGGCTGTCTAGACTCTGACAGTAACGGCTTCATTCAAAGCTTCCTGGACTAAATAGTGAAGCCAATACCACTGGTTGCAGAAAAGTCTCGATTGTATATAAGCTTATGAGAAAATGACCCTACTTCCGACTTGATTTATTCCCTCGGTAAGCATTTTCCTCGTGAGTTTATGGTCTCAATCTGTGGTGTAAAGTGTTCTTCAACAAAACATAATGTTAATTTAGTAAGTTATGGTCCCATGAGGACAATAAAGCAGAGGAAACTTCTGCTAGCAGCTAGCAGCATTTAGCATCTAAACCATACTCAGGTTCCTACGCCTAGCTAGCTAATTAGCTATGTAGCCTGAAAGCTGACGACAGCAGTGGACTTTACCTTCGTAGCTCATTCATCAAGCCAATGTGCAGGACGAGATAAATGTCCTCGTTAGTGGAAAGGGAGGCGATATTAGCCAGGATGCTAACGTAGCTTGCAGTTAGCGGTTATGATACGAGGCAGACGGCTGTTTCGGCTGTCAGACTCTGACGGTACGGCTTTATTCGAAGCTTCCTGGACTAAATAGTGAAGCCAATACTACTGGTTGCAGAAAAGTCTCGATTGTATATAAGCTTATGAGAAAATGACCCTACTTCCGACTTGATTTATTCCCTCGGTAAGCATTTTCCTCGTGAGTTTATGGTCTCAATCTGTAGTTTAAAGTCTTCTTCAACCAAACATAATGTTCATTTAGTAAGTTGTGGTCCCATGTGGAGTGAAACGGAGGATACTTCTGGGGGGGCGTGGCTACCATCGTGATTGACAAGCTGCTACCGCGGACGTGTCCTTGGATTCTCAGTCGGATGCAATCAGGATATCGACCGAGCTCCACCCTCTCGTCATTATATGGTCATTTCTGCCTCCAAAAACAAAGAAAATAAGATGCTGACACCAAACTCAAGGCTTCCTCGGGACAGTTTCAACTTTAAACACAACGTTGTCATACAATTTAAAGTTGCAACTGGAAGAAATGTAAAGTTTCAATGTAGCATCTGTGAGAATTAATAGGTTAACCGACATGCGACCTTTCGGACGTCTTCCTCCTCCACGGATCAGCAGGAAGAAGGAACTTGTTCTAAAAATGATGATCCACTCACGACGTAACCGATAACTCCCGACAACCTGATAAACTCTGATGTACAAGCCTCGGAGATTAGCCGTGAAATTGAGTTTGAACACCTCTACGCTGGCGGTATTTATCTGTTGCGTGACACTCGTAACCACGGTGACGAAACACTCCTCATCCTCTTTCGTCGTCTCATCCGTCTCGGCCTCATCCTGCCGTTTTTCCTCTTCTCCCTTTCACTTTCTCTTCCTCTCTCTCTCTGCTCTCACCGAGCGAGTGGGCTGCATATTGATTTTCAGTGTTGAACTTGCGTGGCTCTCTCTCTCTCTCTCTCTCTCTCGCCCCCACAGACACAAACTGACGGAGAAGTTGATTAGGAGCAGCTCTAAATATATCCTCCACCTCCTCCTCCACCTCCTCCGCCTCTTCTTCTTCTTCTTCTCCTTCTTCCTCTTTCCCTCTCTCTCTCGCTCCCTCACCCACTCGCTCTCCCACACTGGTTCAATCGCTCATTCTCCTGCATTTTCTCTCTCTCTCTCTCGCCCGATTCGCCTGGACGCTGCTCTGCCAAGCGCTTTCTCTTCCTCTCTCCATTTCCTTTCCACTTCGCTCTGAGCATATCATTTGTCAGCCCTCCCAAAAAAAGAGAGAGAGAGAGAGAGAGAGAGAGAGAGAGAGATGGAGGAGACACAGGCGGTGTTGCCAGGTTTGGCTGGAAATCATGATAATTTGACAAATTCAGGAAACGATGAGCGGTGTCCGTTTTTCTGAATCCTGGGGGAAAAAAAAAACTTTTTATTCGCTGTGGGCGTCTTTAGAAACATCGCACACACACACACCTCTAACTTTACACACACACACACACACATGCATGCAAGGAAACACACACACACACACAAGCAATAAGACATGCACCAGGCTCATTCTCCTCAGATTTTACAGATTACGCCGTAAAATACGGGATAATTAACGAACAATCGTCGAGAGGAGCGGATCAGTTTTGGAGATTTTAAACCCGATTTGATGTCGACACAGCTCAAAAGACGGCTGATGGCTGCGGCTGAAAGGATCACGATTGGCTCGCTGTAATTGGAACAATAATGCAAAATGTCTCATTTGATTTCGAACCTGCCCGTGTTGACTTTTCACACGTGCTAATGAGACGTCCTTTGTTTGGTTTGCATCTCCCTCCTCCACCAGCGTGACATTTGCTTTACACGCCGCAGATAAAAAGTCTTTAATTAGCTGTTACAAGTGCAGATACGCTGCAGTTTCAACGTGTTTTCACTCTCAGCGTGTCAGATGTGGCGGCTCGGTCAGTGGCCGAAGCGAACCTCGTGAGTCTGATCGGGCCAGAACACCGTCCTGCACAGTAACCGCAAGCTAGCAGGGAAAACGTTTGCCTTATGCCGTTTTTCCACCGACAGTACCAGCTCGCCTCGGCTCGGCTCAGTTTCCATCTAGAATTAGTATCTCTTCAACGTGGGCGGGTCGTCATCAACGTGGGCGGGTCGTCATCAACGTGAGCGGGTCGTCATCAACGTGGACGGGTCGTCATCAACGTGGGCGGGTCGTCAGACGTGGGCGGTCGTCAACGTGGGCGGGTCGTCATCAGACGTGGGCGGGTCGTCATCAACGTGGGCGGGTCGTCATCAGTGACGTACTTATCCACGCGACACATAAACAGGGCTAGCTGTGGGCGACGCAAAACACGTCCACCTTTTCATTTCCTGTCGCACCATCGAGCTCGTTCTGGATGCGTCTTCAGCGACAACACTCAGGAGCGTCTCCACCTCTGCCACGGTCCACGCCGTGTTCCTGCGCGTTGTTCCTTCCATGTAATCGCTATGTTGACTGAACGCAGATGCTAGTTTTTAAAGGTAGCGGGTGTCAGGCTCGGACGTCGCGCTCGTCATGAGTCGTCGAGTGGCGTCGCTCTCTGTCCAATCAGTGGCCGGCTGCCAGCTTACGTCACACAGAAGCATCAGCTCAGCTCGGTTGGAACTTATACGGAGGTGATACTAAAAAAGCTCCACTTTAGCAGGTACCAGGTACCAGATTTCAGTAATGGGAACGCAAAAAAGGCGAGCTAAGTGCGAGGCGAGGCGAGCTGGTACTGTCGGTGGAAAAACAGCAGTAGACTTAGACATTAGACTTTCAAAATAAAAGCTTTTCAAGACAAACCGTTCACATTATATGACTTTTGGACTGTTGTTGACATTGTGAAACAGTCGTGGTTCGGTTAGGTTTAGGAGAAGATCGTACTTTGGGTTAAAATAAGTACAATCAGTCTCATTTATGTACGTTAACTTCCCTACGTTACGTTACATATCTACTGAACCCAAATTAACTTTCTTAACGGAGACGGAAACACTTTTTCTTAATAAGCTGTGGCACAAACTCGCAGCTGTTTTCGCTCGTGCTCTGCAGAGAGACTAAAAATAGATGCAGATCTACATGAAAGAACAATGTGATCTTTCCGTCATGTTGTCTGTTGTTTTCTATTGTTTGGGGTTCGACTGGCGCTCTTCTAATTACGTCACTTCTTCTTTAAACCTTCAGTAGAGCTGATGAATCTCTGAGTTCAACAACGCCTTCCACGTTACACGTCTATGTCTTGTCCAGAGATAATGAATCCGACACGTGGACGGATCGGGGATCTCCCCGTCTGTGTGTGTTCTGGTGCGAGTGGGGATTAGCTGCGACGGCGTTGGGAGATAACTCCGGGTCCGGACGGGAGAAGGAGCCGCTCTGTTTGCTCTGCGTCCGTGTCGGCCGTCCTGGAGGTAAACACGGCGAAACCGAAGGCCGTCTGCAATTTAGCGCCCTGATTGCGGCGCGGGACGAACAAACAAACAAACACGCTCGTTCTCCTGGGCGCCAGAGTCCCCCGGATTTAAATCTCATTCGCCTTCTCTTGGGTTTTTTAGCGCCGGAGCCGAGCGTCGTTGGAAAGGAGGAGGGGGGTCTCATAAACTGAGCATCTCTCAGACAATGAGCATGTGGGCGTTTGGCTTCAGGCGTATTTGACAGGATCAAATGACTTACACAGAAAAGAGAATTCTGTCGTTTATGAAATAATCCCCCCATCCTCATTTCATCCACATCCTCTCCTCTGCTCCTCCTTTCTTCTCACCTCCTCCTTTAAACGGATCGAGGTAACGCGCTGATCTGTATTCATCGGCCGCGTTTAACACACACACTGACTTTTTTTGTGTGTGTTTCTGGATTTGAAGATGCACATCACACACGCATGACGACACGAAACCTCGAGGCTCGTTTCCTCAGATCCGACTGATTCTTCTTTTTTTATTTGTCGAATGAAGGAGCTGCAGGGAAATACAAGGTGTTTATCATGCTCTGATTGTTTGGGCTCCGTCTGCCCGTGTGCTTTATGATAAATACATGTGTTTAAGTGTGTGTGTGTGTGTGTGTGTGTGTGTAAATGTGTGTGTGTGTGTGGGAGAGAGAGAGTCCAAGGTTTTTTTTTTAATGCTTTGCTTAATAATGGGAGCAGCGAGTTCAAACAGGAGGTGACGGTGCACGGTGTGTGTGTGCACAGTGTGTGTGTGCACGGTGTGTGTGTGCACGGTGGGTGTGTGTGTGTGTGTGTGCACGGTGTGTGTGTGTGTGGGTTCACACAGAGGCAGCTGATTGGAGGCATTTGCATACGCCGTTGACGGAGCGACGTGAGTGTGAAGCCTGGTTTGGCTGCACCTTTCCCCCACTTCTCCTGACTCACCTCGAGCTAACAGACGCTTCCTGACGTTACACACATCTTTTTTTGTTTAATTAAACTGTATATTTACCGTATTTCACCAATTAATAACCCGGGCGTTTAATACGCTAAATCAGCTTTGACCCCAGGCGTTTAAAAGAACCAGGCGGCTCTTCGCTGCAGGCCTTTATTTGTTTCTACACAGACCTGCACCAGGCCGTTAAAGCTTAAACGTAGTGTCATACTTTTTATTTTTCTTCCTTCTTACGTTATCATTTATGTCCATTTGCTGTCCGTTCTCCTCCGTGTTGACCTGTCCTCCGCTGTGTGAAGGTGGGCGTTAACTCGTAGTCGTTCTCTGACACTTCCTGTTTTCTGTCAAAATAAGAGTCAGTCGGTCGTCTCAGATTACGGTACACCCTTTTCTAACGTTAGCTACTTCTCTTATTTTGACAGAAAACGGAAGTGCCAACTGTTTACTTCTGCAGAAATAATGCAAATAATCGCCCCGGCGGTTATTCGGGTAGGCGTTTAATACGCAGAAAGGGTGCTGACCCCAGGCGTTTAGAAGAACCAAACTACGGCCACTTAAAATCTTCCAGCGGCGTCACCGGTATTTATTTTGCTGTCGTTATTCTTTTGCTTTTACGACCTCGGGGGTCACTTTAGTTCCTACCTGCCGCTGTTGCACAGGGGACAGTTTTGAGTGTAACAGAAAGTCTAATAGTCTCTGTAGACAGATCTGAATAAAATGAATTTAACAAACTGACCTTAAAGGACGACGCGGTTTCATCCTGTTCTACTTTGTTTACGTGTGGCGGACCCCGCCACCCGTCAAACTGAGAGCTGAGAGTTTGCAGTATTTCCTCATTAATGCTGTGAATATTAAAGTACGAATAAAAGTAAATTACACTTCATTTCCACGTGTTTATACACTGTTTAGGCTGCTGGTCGGCCAATTATTGGAGCCAATATTCATTAATTACTTTGTATCTGATGAAATTGGCTATGAAATTAAAATATATCTATTTAAAATGCACTAAAAACAAAAGATATCTCAGAAGTGGTACATCAGATGTGGTAACAAGTACAATATTTGCCTCTAAAATGTGGCGAAATTGACGTAAGTACTTCAAAATTGTAAAGTATTAGAGTAAATGTACCTAGTTACATTCCACCACTGATTACAGGTGATGATTAATATTATAAATGATGAAGTACGTACAAACTTCATGAACTCAGGGTGACATCTGACGAGCGTGAGACGTTTGTAAAAGTGAGAACTCGACCTCTGACTGACTCCACTTCCCCAGACTTCCCCACAAACTCTCACCAAACAGCACACAGTGTAGTTTCATTCTTACGGCGGCGGTTTACCTGCTCATGCTGCCTCCGTGTGACCCGAGGAGGAGACGACCAAACAGTCAGCAAAACATTTTGATGGACGCCGACAAAAATGTTTCAGTAAAATGTTTAATGTCGACGTATTTCGTTCATTTTCCACCAAAGATCTCAAACTTGTGCTTCTTGTTTTGCGTGTGAACGTAATTAAAGCAGCGATTGTGTTCGTAAGTGAGGAAACATTTCAGTGACGTAATTAGAGAGACGTGTTTGATCAGACACGTCGTCGAGGGTTAATTGTGTTTTCTGTGTTTCGTGAAGCCTCGACGACCCGACGAGTCTCAGAGATCCTCTCTGATAACTTCAGACCGATCTGAGCTGCTTTCAGTCCGTGTGTGTTGTTTCCTTTTTGTCTTTGAGCGCTACGAAAAGTTTTTATAAAGTACAGTCGGCCTTTCTTTGGAGGAATCGAGGCGAGAAACAGCGTTTTTCTTGAACGTGACGTTTTGTTTCTCTTGCTTCAATAAAGAAATTGTGTATTTCATAATTTTTTTAAGTTACACCTGATGTTTAAAACACTTTGTAAGTGGTTAATAAATATTTTGTAGTTCATTTATAGACGTTATAAAGTTGTCACTGATGATGATTAACCTTTATTCAATGATTTATAAAACATTTCATTGTTTGTTTACTGTGAAATAATTATTAACTAATGTTTAATTACTAAATTTAAACCATCGATGTCGATTCAAGCTAAAATCATGAGCGAACATCAGGTCAGATCATCGCTGATTCTCTTCATAATTCATTCGGAAACGACCCGACCGAGTCTTTGAGCGCTACGAAAAGTTTTTATAAAGTACAGTCGGCCTTTCTCTGGAGGAATCGAGGCGAGAAACAGCGTTTTTCTTGAACGCAATGTTTTGTTTCTCTTGTTTCAATAAAGAAATTGTGTATTTTATCGCAGGAAAGTAAAAAAAAGGTTAAAGTAAAGTTACACCTGATGTTAAAAACACTTTGTAAATGGTTAATAAATATTACGTAGTTCATTTAAAGACATTATAAAGTTGCCACTGATGTTTATTATTAATGATCAATGATTTATAAAACATTTCATTGTTTAGTTAACGGTTAGTTAATAGTTATTTTGCAGTTAACAATGTTTAATTACCAAATTTAAACCATCGATGTCGATTCAAGCTAAGATCATGAGCATCAGGTCAGATCATCGCTGATTCTCTTCATAACCGAGTCGTGACAGTCGGCAGGAACACGTTCTAATGAAACTCATAAGTTCAACAAAAGAAAATCAGGAAAAAGAACAAATTGATCGACAGTCGGTTCAACGTGTTCCGTCGCTCCGACGACGAAGACGAAGTTTTAACGGAGAGAGAAACCGGTTGTGAGGCTGATAATTAAAACCCGACAGCGAGCGTCTGTCCTCTGAAGCAGACAGGTGTTTACCTGCTCACACACCTTCCTCTGGTTACTAACGCGGAAACTAAAGGCCGCGCCATTCCGTCGATGTGTTGCCTTTTTCTATACGAGCGTTTCGAGGGACGGAAATAGAGACAGGAGAGAGATGCTGTCAACTCTCTCCATCCTCCTCCTCCTCCTCCTCCTCCTCACTGAAGCAGATGTCCAATTGAGTCTATTTAAAGCCGGAGCAGTATGGCTGCTGATGCTGCTGAGAGCGCCGGGCTGCAGCTCTGCGTTAACCGTCGTCTCACCTGCGGAACGACTTCAAACTCATCACTGGACACAAACCTCAGAAATGTTTTAACTTCTTCTCATCTCTTTAAATCGAGCGGAAAACACAAGACCGTGCGACTCAAAGGGCTTTTCTCCAAACCAACTGTCTGAAACAAAACCGCAGCGGTTTCCTGTCAAACGGCCGGCGATCTGCGAGCGCGCTGACTAATACAACCCCCGAAACACAACAAACCACTTGTGGTGGAACTCCGGCGGCTCTGTCTGTGTGTTCAGACGATCATCTGAAACAGACGACACTCGGGGCTCATCTGGTTTTTTTTTCCCGATGAGCAAATAGATAGAAAGCTGAGAATAGGTGGGACTTGGCTGCTCTGCCGTGTCACTCCTCGCCAGGAGTGACGCATCTGCCGCCGCCGCCATGTCGAGGGGAGGGAGGGAGGGAGGGAGGGAGGGAGGGAGAGAGGAGAGAGAGAGAGAGAGAGAGAGAGAGAAAACATTATCAACAGGATGTGGTGGTGTCAGACAGGAAGTGAGCGCTGACAGGGGTTTGCAGAGACGATCTGCAGGGCTCAGATCCAACCGTCCGCTGTAAAAAGATGTGACACCGATGGAACATCAGCGGCGCTTCGACTTTAATTTCAACAACTGCTTTAATCGTGTTTTTATATTTTACTCACAGAGTCGTCAGAGGTGATTCTCTGCAGAAATTCAAGCTCTGAATTTTAATATTTAGAACATTAACGAGGTGATGATACAAAATACTTTGTTGAAAGTGAATAAAAAAAGAAAGCTGCCAGAAAGGTGGCAGGGTCCGCCACTTATCAACAAAGCAAAAGTGTATGAAATGATCCTCTAAGGTCAGTTTGTTTGTTCAGAGAGTTTCTCTGCTGACTGATTGAAATTTCTACATACTGCACCTTTAATAAAAAGTGAAACTGTGACTTGTCTTTCTTTTTTACTCTTGTGACACTTTTTCTTACAGTGTGGGGATTCAAAATGTGTCTGAATGAACAACAGCTTAGACTAAATGTAGTTTCTTTGCACTCAAACAAGAACATCCGACTAAAAAAGAAAAAGAGACGAAGAAGAAAAAGACTAAGATTAAAAAAATGAAACCAAACAAGTCGCTCGGATGGACATTTTTTTATATTTTACTCACAGAGTCGTCAGAGGTGAATCTCTGAAAAAATTCAAGCTCTGAATTTTAATATTTACAATATTAACGAGGTGATGATACAAAACGTTTTGTCGTGAGTGAATAAAAAAGAAAGCTGCAAGAAAGGTGGCAGGGTCCGCCACTTATCAACAAAGCAAAACAGTATGAAGTTGTCCTTTAAGCAGTGGCGGCTGCTGGTCTTTCAAGGAGGGGAAGCTCATTTTTCCGGCCTACATCATAAATGTGTTTGTTTATTTATTATATATATTATTATTATTCAGGACACCTGAAAAGACCTGTTACTTTTCCCCACCTTTTGCACTAAATCAATCTTAGGAGCTGACCTGCCCTGCTGTTTCTAACAACATTCATATTATCTGCCATGATGTGCACCTTGCTAATGCTAGCAGCTGGAGCTGCTGCGCCAGGCTACTGTGAAGTGTGACCGCCTGTGAGTGTGAGTGGTCGTGACAAAGTCGCTGGGGGTCGGTAAAGTCTCCGGATCAGTTCAGAACAACGGAATGAAAAACTTGGAAAATGCTCCGGTGGATGTTTATTCTTCAAGATCGCGGATTCGCTCATTTAGCTGTCAATCAAAAAAGGATTCCGCCTCAGACAGCTCATCCAATCATCATGCAGAAGCTGAGCTTCCAGGCCAGCCCACTGCCCCATAGACCCCCAGAGAAGCTGAGCTTCCAATGGGCGGGACAAAGCCCAGCATTTATCCAATGACCGTCTGGTTTCGCTGCAGTGGAACAACCCGCTCTACGCTTCCCCACTGAAGTCAGTAGAAGCTGAGCGTCTGACTGTGGAAAGCGCTGTGGCGCTGCGGGGATGAATGAGAAGGAAGTTGCGCCGGTTACCTGTGATAAGTAGCTGATTCTGAACAAAAGATGAAGGCTTTCTAGCGCGTATTTAGTCAATGAAATGTACACACAGCAGTACATATTTCACCCCCTTTTTTCCTTTTTTTTTTTGGTGACATTTTAGGGGAAGCTGAGCTTCCCTTGCAGTCTTAGAGCAATCGCCACTGCCTTTAAGGTCTGTTTTGTTTGTTCAGAGAGTTTCTCTCCTGATTGAAATTTCTACATACTGCACCTTTAATAAAAAGTGAAACTATGACTTGTCTTTTTTACTCTTGTGACTCTTTTTCTTACAGTGGGGGGATTCAAAATGTTACAGCTGACACTAAATGTAGTTTCTTTGCACTCAAACAAGAACATCTTCATAAAAAAAGAAAAAGAGACGAAGAAGAAAAAGATTAAGATTAAAAAAATGAAACCAAACAAGTCGCTCGGATGGACATTTTTTTATATTTTACTCACAGAGTCGTCAGAGGTGAATCTTTAAAGGGAAGCTCTGAATTTTAATATTTATAATATTAACGAGGTAATGATACAAAACATTTTGTCGTAAGTGAATAAAAAAGGAAGCTGCAAGAAAGGTGGCAGGGTCCGCCACTTATCAACAAAGCAAAACAGTATGGAATTGTCCTTTAAGGTCAGTTTGTTTGTTCAGAGAGTTTCTCTTCTGATTGAAATTTCTACATACTGCACCTTTAATAAAAAGTGAAACTGTAACTTGTCTTTTTTTTAACTCTTGTGACTCTTTTTTCTTACAGTGGGGGGATTCAAAATGTTACAGCTGACACTAAATGTAGTTTCTTTGCACTCAAACAAGAACATCTTCATGTAAAAACATCCCTGCTGACAAAAAAAAAGAAAAAGAGACGAAGAAGAAAAAGACAAAAAATGAAACCAAAGAAGTCGCTCGGTGAATCTTTAAAGGGAAGGGAAGCTCTGAATTTTAATATTTATAACATTAACGAGGTAATGATACAAAACTATTTTGTCGTAAGTGAATAAAAAAGAAAGCTGCAAGAAAGGTGGCAGGGTCCGCCACTTATAAACAAAGCAAAACAGTATGGATGGAATTGTCCTTTAAGGTCTGTTTGTTTGTTCAGAGAGTTTCTCTTCTGACTGATTGAAATTTCTACATACTGCACCTTTAATAAAAAGTGAAACTGTGACTTGTCTTTCTTTTTTACTCTTGTGACTCTTTTTTCTTACAGTGGGGGGATTCAAAATGTTTCTGAATGCGGACAACAGCTTTTCACTAAATGTAGTTTCTTTGCACTCAAACTGTCAAGAACATCTAGCATGTACAAACGGAAGAGATCAAGGTTTACGAAGTTAAGAAAAATGATTAAATGATTCCAAAAACATGAAACCATAACAAGTCGACTCGGATGGACATTTTTATGACATTTTACTCACAGAGTCATCAGAGGTGAATCTTTAAAGGGACGAGGACTCTGAATTTTAATATGTTATAATGATTGAACGATGTAACAGATACAGACACGATTTTTCGCAAGTGAATACTTACTAATCTATTATACTCTTGTGACTCTGTTTCTTACAGTGTGGAGATTACAAAATGTTACAGCAGTGACAACTAAATGTAGTTTCTTTGACACTACAGACACAGAACATGACTTCATGTAAAAACATCCCTGCTGACAAAAAAAGAAAAAGAGACGAAGAAGAAAAAGACAAAAAATGAAACCAAACAAGTCGCTTGGTGAATCTTTAAAGGGAAGGGAAGCTCTGAATTTTAATATTTATAACATTAAAGAGGTGATGATACAAAATACTTTTTCGTAAGTGAATAAAAAAGAAAGCTGCTAGAAAGGTGGCAGGGTCCGCCACTTATAAACAAAGCAAAACAGCATGGATGGACTTGTCCTTTAAGGTCAGTTTGTTTGTTCAGAGAGTTTCTCTTCTGATTGAAATTTCTACATACTGCACCTTTAATAAAAAGTGAAACTGTGACTTGTCTTTTTTTTATCTCTTGTGACTCTTTTTTCTTACAGTGTGGGGATTCAAAATGTTACAGCTGACACTAAATGTAGTTTCTTTGCACTCAAACAAGAACATCTGCATGTAAAAACATCCCTGCTGACAAAAAAAGAAAAAGAGACGAAGAAGAAAAAGACAAAAAATGAAACCAAACAAGTCGCTCGGATGGACATTTTTTACAGTGTGCAAAAAAAAAAAAAAGGTGTGTAACCTCTTATTCCCCCGGTGCATTTTTTTTTTTAAACTGGGTAAATGAGTCTCCTCGGTGGGGTTTACCCTCCTCTACTGTACATCTCTGCATTCCCAGCAGCAGCGGAGGGAACCGGAGGAAGCTGCGAGACGCGTCCGCAGCGCGCAGGCTGAGAACGGGAGGGGGCGGAGGGAGAGAGAGAGAGAGAGAGAGAGAGAGAGAGAGAGAGAGAGAGAGAGAGAGAGAGAGAGAGAGCTGTGACAGCGCTCATCACCCACTGAACAACCAGGACGGGTTGCATCCGAGCAATCGCTGCCATTCGCAGACGGAGTTTACAGCCTTTGCGCCGCTTTTTCTTTCGATCTTTTTCCGCCGCACCCCCTCCCTGTCCCGGTGCTGCCGCAGCCAGTCGACCATGGTTTCTATAATTTCAGACCTGGACCCTCTGAAAAGCTGGAACGTGTTAAGGTAAGAAGCGCCCCGGTCAGTTTTTTCCTCCCACAGCCCCCCTTCGCCATTGTGATCGCGGAGAGAAGAGGGGAGACAGAGAGAGAGAGAGTGGGGGAGAGAGAGAGGGGGAGACAGAAGTGCGCTGCTGGTGTGTTGTTGTTTTTATTCTTTATTTGGAGAGGATAAGGGAGGGACGCGGTTCGGGCACTGCAGCTCGTGTGCCGCCTTCTGGGCTCCGGTTCCGGCGCTGTGCGGTGCGTAATTACGCACGGATTGCGCCGTTTGGCTCTAATGTGCGCTCTTTCTACTTTCTGGGCTCCTCTCTCCCTCTTCTTCTTCTTCTTCTTCTTCTTCTCCTCTGCCCTGTCACGAGTCTGACGCATGCAAGCTGCTCCGTGTCCGCGTGCATCTCATTAACCCCGCGCGGCGCCTCATCATCACCGAGCATCTCCAAAAAAAAAAAAAAACTTCGTCCATTCCGGCGCAGAAGTAAGAATAACACTCGTTTATCACCCTCACCCCTCCCCTCCCCTCTCTCCCCCCCTCCCCTCCTCCCTCGTGCTGATTTGGTCCCCTCCAAATGTTGAAGAGCCTCACACACACGCGCGCGCGCGCTGCCAAACAAGTCCGCCCCTCCAGGAATTTATCTTGAAACATTTACTCGTGGCTGATTGCCTGCAACGCAGCGCTTTTTAGAGAACATTAAATTTTATCTCCCGAGCTCCAAAACATGTTTACCGGCGCTGCTCGGCAACAGCAGCCGGGTTCCTTTACACCTCTGGCAGCAGCAGCAGCAGGAGGGGGGATGCAGATCTGCCTCCCCCCTCCTCCTGAGGTCAAAGGTCAAACTCCTTCTCTCACCTGCACTCTGCTGTTTTTTTCTCCTTCTGTCAAACAGCGATTAGACTCTCGGGCCGGACACACGGCTCCATCTCGGACCTGCGAATCACTCTGAATACATTCGCTGTCATTAAGGGTCTCAGCAGAAAGAAAAAAAAAAGCCTATGAATTTAAAAAGCCGGAATTTAAAAAGGCCTTGTCCCTGAATATTTCAGCCATTTGATAAATAAGTCATTATTCCCTCGACAGACTCGGCGGCGGCGGCGGCGGCGGGGACTATCGCAAATTCTATTTTAGAAGCGGAGCGCGGAGACAGAGCCCTCAAGACCCTCAAATTATTCTTTTAATGCTGCCTCTCCCCTCTTTTATCATTTTTATCCTCCCCCCCTTCCTCCTCCTCTTCCACCGCTCACACTCTTCGTCCCGCCGTCATTATCCACACATCCAAAATAGAAAATGAGCGGACTAATGTGGAGCAGCGGCATATTTCAGTCAACCGCTGATGGACGGAGGAGGAGGAGGAGGAGAGGGGGGGACGAGTGATGTCATCCCCAAACAGGCGGCGGTGACCATCCGGACGGAGAAATAGGGCACGCAGCTGACCCGACACACACACACACACACACACTCATAAATAGCCGCGGCAGAGAGTTTCTCCGCGGACACACACACTCTCTCTCCGCTCCTCTCGGTCTATTTGCTTAACAGGGACAGATCTCCTGGTGCCGCTAAAAATGTCACTTTGAGCTAATTCTGGCGAGCCGATAATCGACCTCGAGCGTCGGCCATGTTGGCCTTTTGCGAGCCGAAAGGTCAAAGGTCAGACGTGACGAGATGCAAACTTCTGACGTGAAGAGAGATTGTTTTTTTTTTTAAATTTTGGTTTCTCTTGAGAGCCCGAGGAGACGGAGTCGGTCCGAAAGGAGGCGAGAGGAGAGGAAGGATGGAAGGAGACGAGGAGGAGACGAGGAGGAGACGAGGATTACCTTCCTCCTTCCTCTCTTCTCTTTATTAAACCTTTGTTCTTGCAGATTAGCGGCAGCAGCAGCTGTCCCTCTCCAAAGACCGCCGCGTCTTAATAAAGACCAGCTTACTGCCGGCCCGCCGCTCGCTCTCTCTCGGGGGGTCACACACACACACACACACACACACTTTCACCAACTCGCTCGCTCATTCCCTCACACACACACACACACACACACACACTCACGCCCACAAACGCTTTTCTCAATCATTTATGATAATGAGGCACCTCGGCGGCGGCGGTGTCGTTCGCTCGCATCGTTTTTTCCCCCCTAATGAGACTCACCTCCGTCTCACACACACACACACACACACACACACACACACTCAGCGTTAACAAGAAAGTGTGTGTGTGTGTGCAGCAGGAGGAGGTGAAACAAAGATAAGCGAGCGGCACAAACACTTGATTTTTTTTCTAAATTTCCAAACAGAAGAAGACGCCTGAATCTGTCGGCGTCGCTGTCGGAGGCGACGGCGGCGCCGCTGCCGTCGTGAGAATCAATCTGAGTCCGGTGACAAACACAGAAGCGTCGTTGAGATATTTTAAAAACATCACATCGGAGCGGAGGAGAGACGAGACCTCGCCGCTGCGACACAATTAGCCGACGCGATCTGCATATCAGCACGATGAGCTGATGAACGCAGCTCAGTCCGACGAGCAAAATGCAAGAAGCGACAAAATGTGTGTGTGTGTGTGAAGGCGAGTGTTATCTGATCAGCGGCAGTAGGGGTGTGTCGTCTGCATTCACACACACACACACACACACACACTCCGGCGGCTGGATGTCAGGAGTGTGCCGGTGCCTCTCGCCGCGCTCGCCACGTATCTGAAGTGCAGTTCAGTTATTCCATAATGAGAAACAGCATGCGTGTTAATTCCATCTGATTACATCCAGCCGCCACACACACACACACACACACACACACACACACACACACACACACACGCGTGCTCGATGAAGACGAGGTGTGTGTTCTGTATTCAATTAGGGAGCGGAGAGATTCGTTCAGACGGATAAAAACGACCCAAACGAGAGAAAATGAATCCTCGCGTCGGCCAATCATCTCGCAGGTGAGCCGAGCGTCCCGCTGCGCTGCGAGAGAAAAAAAAAGAAAGGGAAGGCGGGGGAGGTCGACTAGCGTGAGGGGGGCTTGACCTTTGACCCCCGCCGTGTTGGTTTTAATTAATCCACTTAAAGGGCTCGCCTGCTCGCGTCGTGTGTCGCTTTGTGTCCCGGGCCGGACCGAGCACAAATCCGTCCAGCCTAATTACCAACACCACCGTTTGAATCTTTAAATCCGCCCGCCGGCCTCTGATCGCGCGGCGTGAGAGAGCGTGTGGCGCTTTATCTACGAGACAGACGCCTTTTTCTTTCTCCCGCCAGGATCAGACGGGTTTAAACTGAAGGGTCGGAGTGTTTTAATCTGTGTGTTCGAGCTCAGAAATCAACATTTTTTCCCCAGAATTTCTCACAAAAAAGGGAAAATCATCACGACGGACGACTTTAGAGAAGCGTCTCCGTCTGCTCGTCCGCTCCGTCTTTCCGTCTCTGCGTTGAATCAAACGTAGGAAACGAGGCTGGTTTGTGTTTTTTCCACAGCTCTGGGATCAGTCTCTCTCTGTCCTGATTTGCTCCCTGAGCGACTTGAGTTTTGACTCGCGTGAGCGGCGATGACGTCGCTTCGGTCACGTGACGTCCTAACGAGCCGTTTTCCCAGAGTTCACTCTGGGTTCAGAGGAAACACTGTAGACGTAGCGGCTGTTTCAGAGGTCGATGTCGAGGGCAGAAAAAGAAACTGGAAATGTTCATATTTTGATTTTCAGGATGAAGTTTAGATGAATTCTACTATTCAGAAATATTAGAAGCAACGTTTAAATCAGAACTGGACGTTTTCGTGCTGCAGGAGGAAGCCAGGTGACACTTTTTATTTCTTTTAAATGGAAGCGATGGCAGCGAAAATATCGGGGTGCCAGCGGGAGAAGGGGAGGAGGGAGGGACTTCAAATTCACTCCCCGCTTCCCACAGCTGTCAGTCAAAAAGCCTGGCGAGCGGCGGAGAACAATACGGCATTCAGCCTCCGAGTGACGGAGGCGGACAGGGCGGGCGGGAGGAGAGAGGGAGGGAGGGCTGAATTCCTCCGAAACCCCCTGGAATCAAGAGAGAGGGATAATTACACAGTGGAGAGCGAGAGTGCGTCACCAAAACACAAAGGGAGGGATGACGGAGGGGGAGAGGAGAGGAGGGGCGGAGCTACGGAGGAGCGAGACTCGGCCAGGTGTGTCGAGAAGCGGCGCTTTAATAAAGAGTCTGATATGATTTTATTATCAGTGTGGGATTTACTGGAGCTCCGTCCTGAAGATCTGAACTTTCAGTTCATCTCCTGGAATCTGAGACGAGGCGGTAACTTCTTCTCTCGAACCACGGGCCCAAACCCGAGCACCCGTTTGTTCCGTATCGTTAGGATGTGACACGTAAAGCCCAGAGAGGCCGGTGATGAATTAAATCGTCTCTGATCTGATTTGTTTCTCACCTCTCACAAGCTGTTTTCACTCGACTCTCAGGCCTCCGTCGTCGGATTACAAGTTTCCTTTTTGCCCAAATTATGAGAGGAAGAAAAGGTGTTAGGGATCCTGCTGCACACTGACATGTTTAAAGAGAATATAACTAAAGATAAACTCTGATTTAAGACAAGAAAAGCAAGAAATCCTCACATTTTTGGGGGGAATTTGTCACTTTTTGCATTTAAAACCATCAATCAATCCTCAGAATCGTTGCTGACTGACTGTTTTGTCTGCTGAGTCGTCACTTCAGCGGCACAAATGTATATAAAGTTGTTAAAATGATCTCGAGTTAAGAACATTTAAACACATCATCTCTCGTGATATCGTGTATTTATAGAGAACGAGGTGCGAAGCCGCTCGGATCACATGACGACGCGTCTCACCTCCTGATGAATCCAGTTAATAGCTGACAGAAACTCGTCAGATTCTTCTCCCTGAAGGTTCATGTTTGATTTCAGGAGAGGTTTAACACGTCTCACTCTGATTCCTCGGTCCGATGTTGGACTCAGGACTTCTGCCTGTCGTACCGTCGTTATAAAAATGTTTGTTGTCGTTGTTTTGCGCTCGTTCGGAGACTTTTGTCGAGTTTTTCCGAGAGTTAAAAAATCATCCGGTGAAACGAAAACGGACGTGTTGTTTTAAAATGTTTGTCAGAATGTCAGAGAGCAGCGTCAGAGTCAGAACCTGGGTCAGAACTGTTCTGCCATCAGTCACATCATCAGCCTCTCAGACAGAGTGTGTGTGTGTGTGTGTGTGTGTGTCCCGTCCTCTGCATGCGTTGCCAGACTCTGCATTCATCTCGCTTGAATTCCTCCAAAAGTAAAAAGATTACCTAGCGCGGGCTTACAGATCTGACACCACACACACACACACACACACACACACACACACACACACACTCGGAGGACGCTCCGTCCCTTTCATGTTATTTCTGACTGAAACGAGTCTCGTTGTCGTGGCGATGCTGTGGATGCTTCTTGTGTTTTTTCCTCCTCCCGCCTCGACAACACAGATCAGCTCGTTCAGCAGCAGGGATTTAAAAAAACAGGAGTGTAACACACACACACCTCACGTGACGGCCTGTGTGTGTGTGTTCATGTGTGTGTATATGTGTGTGTGCATGCAGACAGGACAGAATCAGACAGTGTGATGTAATAAGACAAGACAGAAGTTTCTTATTTCTCGTTTCTAGTCGTTTATTTCTCAGTTCTTCTTGCGTTGTCCTTCTTCATGTCGTCTCTTTGTGTCTCCTCCTGTTGTTTTTCTTTTTATCTTTTTGTCTTTTTCTTTATTTCTTTGTTTTATCATCGCTTCAACCCGCCTGTCCTCCGACTCTTCCTCATTTCCCTCCGTCCGTCTTTTTTCTTCAGTTTACTTTTCTCTCTTCTGTCTTTCATTTTTATTCTGAACGTCCAGTTTATTCTCTGTCGTCCCGACTTGACCTGCTCAGTGCATCCAATGCATTAGCCTCCACACACACACACATGCATCAAACACACACATGCATCTCTCACACACACACACGCACACACTTAACACCATTGGCCCAAAGTGACAAATCTGTTTAATAATGCACCACCTGGAGCGCAGCACTCTATCTCTATCTCGCTCGCTCGCTCGTGCTCTCTCTCTCTCTCTCACACACACACACACAAACACACACACACACAACACACACTCACACAAACACACACACACACACTAATCATTCCCCTCGGCTGTATTTTAGCGCTGTACTTTGTTACAGTCTTATTCTCTCGACGACCAGGCGCATAAAGAGGCTTTCTACCTGCCAGTGTGTGTGTGTGTGTGTGTGTGTGTGTGTGTGTGTGTGTGTATTCCCCTCGGCGACACACACAACCGCCTTTGTGCCGTATGGCTTAAGAAGACACAGGAAGGATGGAGTAGACCCTCTCCTCCTCCTCCTCCTCCACCTCCACCTCCTCTCTTCACCTCCTCTACGAGCATGTAGCCGGGTGGAGGAAGACGATGGTGGAGGAGGAAAATAGATCTCGTCTGAATAAATAAACAGCTTTCACTTGCAATCGGAAAGCTTAGCGGAGTAAAAGAGGAGGAGGAGGAGGAGGAGGAGGAGGGGTGAGGAAGAGGAGGGAGGACGAAGGAGTCAGCGAAGAAAGAAAGAAAAACATTGGCACGCTGCCCGGTGAAAATAAGAGAAAAAAAAAAAGGAATTAAATCTCTTTGTGTGTGTGTGTGTGTGTGTGTGTGTGTGTGTGTGTGTGTGTGTGACTGATGGATGCTCAAAGTGAAGCCAAGAAAACTACACACACACACACACACACACACACACACACACACAACGCGTGACCAGAGGCCAAAATGCAAAAAAACAAAATAAACCACACCGACCAATCAGAGCGAGTGTTTGGATGTGCGAGGTCGACTTCGATAGGTCAGACTCGAGCTGCGCGGCACCAGAGGCTATCTGTAGAGGAAATCATTCCTCTTCACGCTCTCCAAATATTAATGTTCTCGCTTCAACAACAGAAAAAAAAAAGAGAGAAAAACGGAAAGCGAGTTGATGATAATTGAGGCGATAAACGCGACAGATGATATTAAAAAAGTCTCATCCGGTTTTTTATATTGTCGTCGTAATGAGTCGGAGTTGATTGAATAAAGCGAGCGGCGGCGTCGTTAGCGGGCCCCCCGTTTGGGTTTCTATCGCTTTTTTCTGAATGAGGTTTTGGCGTGAAGGCACCTTCAGACGACGGTCACAGCGCAGAGAGACGGAGGAAACACAGAGAGGATGAGAGAGGAGAGCTAATGAATTATGGGCGGCCTGTGAATAGACAGAGAGAGAGAGAGAGAGAGAGAGAGGAGGGAGGTCTGCGCTCCGTCGCTCTCGTCCTCCTCCTGGGTTATGGAAGTGTCACGCTGTGAGTGTTGCCATGCAGATGGTGACCCTGGAGTGTTGCAAAAGCGAGGAGGAAGGAGGAGGAGGAAGCCGAGGAGCAGAAGAGAGAATCGCTTTTTTATGGTTTAAATACAGACGATCGATCAGCAATACAATCGCTCAGACTGCGTCTTTGTTCGGGGGTCAGAGGTCGTCGACAGAGGAGATATAAGAGATGGAAGACACGCGACGGAGGAGATCGCTCACGTACTTACACAACTGTTGAGGAGAGCGGCGAGAGAGAGCGAGTGAGCGCTGCAGGGTGGAGTCCAGATAGCAGGAATACTGTATGATGTAACAACCAGAGCTGATTCGCTCCAGACCCTCTGACAGTGTGTGTGTGTGTGTGTGTGTGTGTGTGTGTGTGTGTGTGTGTGTGTGTGTGTGTGTGTGAGAGGAAAACCCCCTTTCTTGCGAGCCAGCACTGAACATTAGCTGCTCTGGTTGTCCACTCTTTAAAAAATCTGAGTTTGGATTCAGAGGTCCAGTGGTGAAGAAATGAAATGTGATGTCTAAGAGTCGTTAGCATGTTAGCTTAGATTGAGCCTCGTGTATCTACAGAGGGAGGAGTGTCCGCTGTGTTTCTACTGCAGGACTCCAGAGAGTTTTGTCTTTCTAGCATCCACCGTTTAGCTACAAGCTAACGTGGAGCCGTATTCACACAGGTGGCTTCACCCTCACGCCAGCGCTGTCTGCTGCTACGCCACCTCCGCCCACCTCGTCCTCATCCTCACATGTTGAGCCTTTAAGGTTGTTGACCGATACCAAAAAAGCACTCGGTTAGGAAAAGATGGCATGTCAGCGTAAAATACAGTTGGTTCTGTCTCCACAGACGATCCGGTCGTCAAGAGTCGTTAGCATGTTAGCTTAGATTGAGCCTCGTGTATCTACAGAGGGAAGAGTGTCCGCTGTGTTTCTACTGCAGGACTCCAGAGAGCTTCGTCTTTCTAAAGGCAGCGTCACACTTCTGCAACTGCATAACCACGGAGACCCCTCGAGCCCTCATAGTTCTTCGTCGCGGTGCCGGATACGCAATGCAATTTCCCAACTCACTGCAGGACTGCTGACCAATCGTAGCCCTTGCCGTCTCCGTTGTCGCTTGACGGAGTGACGGACACTTAAAAATATTTCGTGCCGCCGGAGATGACGGAGAGGCTCTCCGCAACCTACGTACGGCACTTTACGCAGTAGTAAAAATTAGGCTTAAGAGCCACCGTAGGTCCTTCGTCAGCTGCTCGGCTACGAGCTAACGTGGAGCCGTATTCACACCTCGTCCTCACATGTTGAGCCTTTACGGTTGTTGACCGATACAAAAAAAGCACTCGGTGGCTGGAAATCCTCCTGAGTTCTCACTTAAATCACACAGTCATGTCAGAGAAAAAACACGGCTGGAAATTGTCCTGATCTTCTCGTTAAAAGCTCGATATCAACATTTAATATTTGCTTTAAATGGTCGACTTGTTAACGGAGGCTTCTCTGCTGTCAAACTGAGGATTTTCATTTTAAACTGAAATCACGTTGCTGTGTGTGATGAAATCCCTCACTTTCACATTTCACTCTGATTGACACTGACAGCTTTTTTTTAAGACGTTATGCAACACTTTGTTGGAGGTGGAGCGTCGTATAAAAACGTACAGATAGATGACTTCACCGTACCCGTCAACGCTGGACACTCTCGGCTTTCAAAACTTTTTGGGGGTTTCGACAAACTTGGCAAAAAGGGAAGTGTGTGTGAGCGCAGCTGCAGGAACAGTGTGTGTTTTATGGGAGTGGACTGTTGCTTAATGTTCTGCTCACAGTCAGATGACTCCAGAAAGGAGCCCTGCAGCCATCGTGGCCATTACGCCGCATACTGAGCGTGTGTGTGTGTGTGTGTGTGTGTGTGTGTGTGTGTGTGTGTGTGTGTGTGTGTGTGAGAGATGCATATCAAGTGGAAGCAGAAACCTCAGAGTTCAGTGTCACATACGTTCAGAATAAGCTCGTTTAAAGACACACGTGAAAATGCATTTTTCCTCACGTTGCATTGATTTCCTGCACCTTCACTCCGCCCAACACCACCCAAAAATCAAGTCATGACTCTGACATAGAGTTTACCGACTTTTGTCCCCCGATATGAGAGTGTGTGCACATATTTACATCCCGCGACGTGATTAATACGACTCCACACTCGCCCAGCAGGAGTTTTTAAATCCTGCCCCGACGTCTCTCCGTCTCCGAACCTTTCGCTCGTTCCTGCAGTCGATTCCTTTTTTCTTCTTCTCTCTCAGGACCGTGCTGCCGCTGTTTTTTAGACAAAGCATCTTCTGATCTTTTGTTGCGCCTCTCTTTGACATAATCCCGGTGTCTGTTGCCGTGGTTACGCCGTCTTAATGTGCCATTGATGTATGAACTGTATGAATTAACGGCACAACTTTTCGACGTGTTGTTCTCTCCGTCGACTCGTGTTTTCATCGTGAGAACACGAGCGTCTCGCTGATAGCTGGTTATTTTTGGATCACAGCTGATCTTAAAGGTGCATTACGTAGTTTTTGGGGGGAGAAAAGAAAGATCTTCATTTGGTTAATAAGACAAACTGACCTTAAAGGACAATTTCATACTGTTTTACTTATTTTCTGGCTCCAAATTTTATTTTCCAGCTTCTTTATTCCCTTATGGAAACGATAAATATTCCTGAGTTTGCACTATTACCTCATTTATATTGTAAATAATAAAATTCTGAGCTTCCTCTCCTCTTTAAGCTTCCATCTTTAAAATTAAATCTGACTATTCCTGTGCAGTAAAATTTAAAGACTGCACGATTTTCACATCACAAAACACTAAACCTCCTCATTAAAACCGGCAGAAATGAGACCACGTGTAGAAAACGTTGAGTTAGAATCAAATCACGCCGTCAGTCTCGCGTTAATTAAATCAGCATCGCATGTGTAATCAAAACAGATCCATCGCGGCGTGTGTTCCGTATCCGTGTCGTGTCTCGTGGCCGTGCACGCCGTCTTAATGTGCCACTGATGTATGAACTGTATGAATTAACGGCATCGCCGACTCTCGGGCCACAAAAAAACTAACTTTTCGACGTGTTGTTCTCTCCGTCGACTCGTGTTTTCATCGTGAGAACACGAGCGTCTCGCTGATAGCTGGTTATTTTTGGATCACAGCTGATCTTAAAGGTGCATTACGTAGTTTTTGGGTGGAAGAAGAGAAAGATCTTCATTCACTGAACGAGCTAAATAAGACAATTTTTACATTTTCTAGCTCCAAACTTTATTTTCCAGCTTCTTTATTCACTTATGGAAACGATAAATATTCCCAAGTTTGTTTTATTACCTCATTTATATTGTAAATAATAAAATTCTGAGTTTCCTCTCCCCTTTAAGCTACCATCTTTAAAATTAAATCTGACTATTCCCGTGCAGTAAAATTTAAAGACTGCACGATTTTGCGATTCAAGCCGTCACAAAACACTAAACCTCTCCATTAAAACCGGCAAAAACGTTGAGTTAGAATCAAATCACGCCGTCAGTCTCGCGTTAATTAAATCAGCATCGCATGTGTAATCAAAACAGATCCATCGCGGCGTGTGTTCCGTGTCGTGTCTCGTGGCCGTGCAGGCGATGATCTCCGCCGCAGCGGCGTTATGACAACATTTCATCTCATCCCCTCGACGCCGCGCTCCGGAAGATGACGGTAATTTGGACGAGATGTTTCGGGGCCCTGGGTCGGCGGCGGCCTCGCGGTCCCCGGTGCGCCGCCACATTACGGCGAGGCTGGAGCGTGAACGTATGGCTGGCTATTAAATGGCAATCACACACAGAAGAGCTCTTTTTATAGACGAACACATTTCTGCTTAATAGCTCTCCGAGCGGAGTCGTCCAAATATGACATTTCAAATGAAAGCCCTCCGAACGCCGGCGCTTATTAAAATCTTTGCTGAAATCTTTCTATTTGTCTTTTTTTTTCTACGTGATGAGAATCTGGATTTGCACAAACCCTGAAATTCTCGGCTTAGTTATGCGATCGGGGGGCTTTTTAAAAGATTTCACGAGTTGCGTCGAGCATCTCCCTCTGATAGCGTCACGCGCAGTTAACTCGCCGCGCTCGATGGTCGCCGGCTCAGCCCGTGGGCAGCACCGGGGAAACCTCGTGAGCCTTCGCCGCTCCGTCCCGAGATTACTGAAAGCTCCCGCCCCCTAATGGCTGCTCGAGGGTGGAGTTAATGTCATCAGCGGGCCCTCTGCTCGCCCCTGGGAGCCCCGCTCCACCCTGCCCCATTAATTTCAAGTGCTCCTCATATCCTCAGCCCCCTCCCTCCCTCCATCATCACCTCGGCGCGGCCCAGCCCAATCTTCGCCGCTCTCCGGGCTCATTTTGAGCTGTAATTGGACGGGAGTCCCGGGGGACGGTCGTCAGCACGCCCCGGTGCCTCGCGCCCCCCGTCTCCAGAGTGGGAACGCCGCCCCGGCCGGCCACAGGTCGATAAGCAGCGCCTCCCGCTCGGTCCGACATTCCCCCCCTCTGCTAACTCTCAACGGTGAAGGAGTGACCGGACATCACTTCAGGACAAATGTTCTGTAAGAGCTCAAAACAGGCCCGCGGCGAGCGGCGAGCACCCGACCGCTGCACGTAAACACGCCGGGGAAACATCTCAATCTCGCCACGTCGCTTCTGTCTGACTTGTTAGCGATGACACATCCTCACTGCGATTACTTTCATTGGTTTAAGACTGTTTGGTTCATTTCATCTCATTTTCTTGGAGCAGGTCCATCAGATCTCCGTCAGGTCGATTCAGTGAAACCACGGAAAATGAAACTTCCTTGAAACAGTTTGAAAATATTAGCAGATTCACTTTATTTCAAAAGACTGAGGATTCAAGTACCGATTTAAAAAGCCTTCAGCCAACTATGTTTGGTTTAGGTCTGTTTATTTAAGCAGGGACGGTGCAAATTAATAAAACACACGAGTGAAAATGCCATGAGTTAGCTAGCAGAATTAGCCAAAGTGTTAAAAAGGCCAAGAAGAAAAGAACAAAACAAGATAAAACAGGACATGAACGACATTTGCAAGCAGAACAAGCAGATACACAAAGCAAAACATCTATATTGAGCTGTCTAATCTGATCTGGAGTTGTAGTCCAGTCTCCTGAACATCTGACGGATGCTAACTCTCGACGGTGAAGGAGTGACCGGACATCACTTCAGGACAAATGTTCTGCAAGAGCTCAAAACAGGCCCGCGCGAGGGCGAGGAACTGACCGCCACACGGAAACACGCCGGGGAAACATCTCAATCTCGCCACGTCGCTTCTGTCTAAAAGATATTTCAACTTGTTAGCGATGACACATCCTCACTGCCATTACTTTCATTGGTTTAAGACTGTTTTGTTCATTTCATCTCATTTGGTTTTGTTTTTCGATTCAGTGAAACCACGGAAAATGCAAACTTCCTTGAAACAGTTTGAAAATATTCTTCCCGTGCAGCAGATTTGTTTTATTCCAGAAGACTGAGAACTAGTCTGTGAATATTCTCATTCATCCAGGTCATAGTTATCTCAAGGAAATTGAATCGAACGCAACTGGATTTGGTTTTTGTCTTTGAAGACAAAAACCAAATCCAGTTGCGTTCGATTCAATTTCCTTGAGATAAGACTGAGAATTTCAGAACCGATTTAAAAAGCCTTCAGTCAATTACGTTCGGTTTAGGTCTGTTTATTTAAGCAGGGACGGTGCAAATTAATAAAACACACGAGTAAAAATGCCGGAGTTTGCTAGCAGAATTAGCCAAAGTGCTAAAAAGGCTTCCTGAAATACAACAAAACAAGATAAAACAGGACATGAACGACATTTACAAGTTGTAATCCAGTCTCTTGAACGTCTGACAGACCAGGCTGACTGACTAAAGGCAATTTTGTGCAACGTAATAATGCTATTTCCTCCTACGGACCTCCTCGTGACACCATCAGTACCGGTTCTTCTGTACATCCCAACTTAAAATCTGTTATTTTAGATTTTTAGAAACATCCTGGTCGCCTCCGTAGACGGTTTCTAACTAAGCAAGACTGAACTCGACCCTTTTACTTGATTTTTTTAAAATGTGTGACTTAAACCAAAGCTGCTGTAGGTGATATATGTGCATTAAATTAAGTGTAAATAGCTCTATAATCATTGATATAGAGTGTTTGGACAGGAAGTCAGCTAGAACTACGCCCACAGCAGCTTTATATTAGGATCATGTCGCATCAACACGATAACAGGAAAAAGGCACGACTAAAAACAGAGTTTAGGTCACCGCTTCAGGCCTTTATCACAACCTGGCAACCGCAAAGCTGCTAATAAATGGCTGATATATAACCTATATATAGAGAGAGAGCTTTAGAAACCAGAGAAACTCGACGTATCGCTCAGTTTTGAAACAGAATTTGTGATTCCAGAGATCTCCTCCCAACTTCACAGAGAGCCACAGCATGAATATGTGAGTGATGTCCTGCCTCTTCGCCGCCAGAAGACATCTTATTACATTCATCCAGTGACTACATCAGAATATGATCCTGCCATTCTGCAGCCGTCGTCCAACACACACACACACACACACACTTATATATCTGTCGGTGGTGTGTTTGGATCTCTCTCCCTGTGCCAGCTCTGTTTTTTTTTTTTTCCTCGAGCAGCATTTGTGCCGGTAATCTGTCATATGAGCTCGTCTCATCAGAGGCACGGGAACATTCGGAGCTGCGAACAGAGCGGCAGGATAACACCCCTAAAAGCTTCCCCTGCTCTCGCTCTCTCTTATTGCCCGCGGCTCAATCCCAACTATCTCAAATCTCTCTCCTTATCTCCTCGCCTTTATTGCCGAAGCTTGACGGACACTTGACAGTCGAGGGGAAAAAAGAAAATGCCCCTAAATTGGGGAGGCCCCTTACGCTGAGCGATCACCGTCACCGTATACCTGCAGCTCCCCCCAGAGGCCGACCGGTTGGCCCCGCCACCTTAACGATGAAGTTATTTTCCTTCGTCCCCCCCGAAACACATCCTGACACATCCTCACTGCGATTACTGTCATTGTTTTAAGACTGTTTGGTTCATTTCATCTCATTTTCTTGGAACAGGTCCGTCAGGTCTCAGGCAGGTCGATTCAGTGAAACCACGGAAAATACAAACTTCCTTGAAAGAGTTTGAAAATATTCGCAGATTCACTTTATTTCAGAAGACTGAGAATTACATCACCGATTTAAAAAGCCCTCTCAGTCAATTACGTTCGGTTTAGCTCTGTTTATTTAAGCAGGGACGGTGCAAATTAATGAAACACACGAGTGAAAAATGCGTTAGCTAGCAGAATTAGCCAAAGTGTTAAAAAGGCCAAGAAGAAAAGAACAAAACAAGATAAAACAGGACGTTTGCAAGCAGAACAAGCAGATACACAAAGCAGAAGGTCTATATTGAGCTGTCGAATCTGATCTGGAGTTGTAGTCCAGTCTCTTGAACGTCTGACAGACCAGGCTGACTGACTAAAAGGCAATTTTGTGCGACGTAACAATGCCATTTCCTCCTACGGACCTCCTGGTGACGCCATCAGTACCGGTTCTTCTGTTGCTTTAGGCCGAGAGCATATTTCAGCGGATCATCCCAACTTAAAATATGTTATTTTAGATTTTTAGAAATTATTATTGCAGAAGCTTGACGGACACTTGACAGGCGAGGGGAAAAAGAAAATGCCCCTAAATTGGGGAGGCCCCTTACGCTGAGCGATCACCGTCACCGTATACCTGCAGCTCCCCCCAGAGGCCGACCAACTTAGCGATGAAGTTATTTTCCTTCGTCCTCCCCGAAACATCTGTTCAACGCTGAAGAAGTAGCTCTCAGACGCTCTCAAAGCAGTCCAGTTCTCATGTAATCATCCTTCGCCGCTGACCTGTCCTCTCACGCCGGTCACAGGAAGCTCACACAGGCTTTTCCTGTCACGTTTTGTTCAGAGAACGCTTTCATGACTCACTGTCGTCCAATAGGTGGTGCTGAAACATGATTTCCATCTAGTCTCGGTTTTCTACACATAATCAGGCTCGCCAGGTCGATAGATTTGGTTTAATTTGCCAGATTTTGAGACAGCTGCCGGTGCAACGTACGTGAAAGGAATTTCATTCTTAAAGGGTAAGATTTCTCAAAAACCTGGACCTCCGTGACTCTGGACTTGATTTTGTCGTTGTGTGTCGCACTCCGAGCGAAACAAAAGACACTTTGAAATCCGTTCTGAGCGTCTGGACTGAGACGTATACGTAGAATTACGATTCAAAACGCATTTCATCCAAATGTGGTTTGGATCTGATTGGCAAAAAACGCATTTTGTGCAATTTTTGGATGTCCAGACTTCCTCAAATCGATCTGTATATGCCAAAAAGGAAGCTGGAAGCTGCAGTCTTTTCCCGCTTAAATTCTTCATTCTCGATTTATTCCAATTCCGATTAGTTTCACAGGTCCAAAACCCAAGGACCCTACTTTCTTACGGTCATAAAAAACATAGAAAAGCAGTAAGAAGGTGGAACCAGAACATGTTAGCAGGAATAGACAACTTTTCAAGTTTCCCGCCATTATTACCGTTGGCGCCGACGGAAAGGAAGCTGGAAGCTGCAGTCTTTTCCCGCTTACATTCTTCATTCTTGATTTTTTCTTTTGATTATTTTCACAGGTCCAAAACCCAAGGACCCTACTTTTACGGTCATAAATAACGTAGAAAAGCAGCAAGAAGGTGCATGTTAGCAGGAATAGACAACTTTTCAAGTTTCCCGCCATTATTACCGTTGGCGCCAATGTCTCAAAGACGCCGTTAGCGACGTGGCTACAGCTAACAGCCTGGCTACTGTCAAAAGTGCGAAAAACAAATGCAAGAATCTCAATTTGACCTTGAAACCCTGATATTAGTGGCACGAAAACAGCATCCTCCATCCTCCAAGATTTCTCAAAAACCAGGACCTCCTTCACTCTGGACTTGATTTTGTCGTTGTGTGTCGCACTCCGAGCGAAACAAAAGACACTTTGAAATCTGTTCTGAGCGTCGGGACTGAGACGTATATGTAGAATTACGAAAAAAGAAAATGCCCCTAAATTGGGGAGGCCCCTTACACTGAGCGATCACCATCACCGTATACCTGCAGCTCCCCCCAGAGGCCGACCGGTTGGCCCCGCCACCTTAACGATGAAGTTATTTTCCTTCGTCCCCCCGAAACATCTGTTCAACGCTGAAGAAGTAGCTCTCAGACGCTCTCAAAGCAGTCCAGTTCTCATGTAATCATCCTTCGCCGCTGACCTGTCCTCTCACACAATTACAGCTGAATACCTGATGTGTGATAGAAAAGTGTGTGTCGGCATTCACGCGCCGACGGATGAAAGCAGGCGTCGGCCGTTAATAATTGAAAGAGTACTTAACAACAGGAGCGCGGACGGCTTTTAATAAACCAGGAAGGTTTCACATTTCGAGTTCTCCACTTTTTCATCTCTGCCCCCCAACACCTCCTCCTCCTCCCCTCGTCTTCTTCAGAAGCTCTCTCGGCTCTATTCACCGGAGCAAAGGAATGCAGCTGAAGAAGCATCTGTCCGTCTTTTTAAAAAAAAAACATAGCAGGAGAAAGGAAAAGGTGTGTGTGTGTGTGTGTGTTTGCACCATTAAAGTGGGCACATTGTGCCGGGATGGATCGCGCACCGCGTCTATTGACAGGGAAGTGTATTTATTACGTCTCCCACATTATCCCTCTGTCCCCGCTGTCTAGTTGAGAGATATGTATTTGTTTACGGAGGCGCTCCGTCGCCGCTCTTAATGCGCTCGCCGCTCACCCTCATTAATTCGCCTGATGGTCTTTGATTTGCCGGGCATCACTAAGTCGCATTAAGAAATGTATTTCCCAGCTCTTACTTAACGACGCTTCCAGAAACCGGCGCAATTAAATGCACATTTAAATGCTCAAGGTTTCCCCCTCTGCATTCACGAGCGGAGACGGGCGCTTGATTAGTGCCCTGCAGAAAATTAAGCAGCTGGGGAAAAGGTGATGCTGAGCGTTTTTTTTATTTGGGTGAATGCCACCTTTTAAAGCAGGACACTCATCCTGATCACAGGAAGCTCATACAGGCTTTTCCTGTCACGTTTTGTTCAGAGAACGCTTTCATGACTCACTGTTGTCCAATAGGTGGTGCTGAAACATGATTTCCATCTAGTCTCGGTTTTCTACACATAATCAGGCTCGCCAGGTCGATAGATTTGGTTTAATTTGCCAGATTTTGAGACAGCTGCCTCTTTAACAGCCCAGTGCAACGTACGTGAAACGAATTTCATTCTTAAAGGGTAAGATTTCTCAAAAACCTGGACCTCCGTGACTCTGGACTTGATTTTGTCGTTGTGTGTCTAAACAAAAGACACTTTGAAATCCATTTTGAGCGTCGGGACTGAGACGTATATGTAGAATTACGATTCGAATCGAATTTCCTCCAAATTTTGTTTGGATCTGATTGGCAAAACAATGCATTTTGTGCAATTTTTGGCTGTCCAGACTTCCTCAAATCGATCTGTATATGCAAAAAAGGAAGCTGGAAGCTGCAGTTTTTTCCTGCTTACATTCATCATTCTCGATTTATTCCTCCGATTATTTTCACAAGTCCAAAACCCAAGGACCCTACTTTTACGGTCATAAATAACAGAGAAAAGCAGCAAGAAGGTGGAACCAGAACATGTTAGCAGGAATAGACAACTTTTCAAGTTTCCCGCCATTATCACCGTTGCCGCCGACGGAAAGGAAGCTGGAAACTGCAGTCTTTTCCCGCTTAAATTCTTCATTCTCGATTTATTCCGATTCCGATTATCTTCACAAGTCCAAAACCCAAGGACCCTACTTTTACGGTCATAAATAACGTAGAAAAGCAGCAAGAAGGTGCATGTTAGCAGGAATAGACAACTTTTCAAGTTTCCCGCCATTATCACCGTTGGCGCCAATGTCTTAAAGACGCCGTTAGCTACGTGGCTACAGTCTATACGAGGGCTGACACTGGCACATCCACACCCTCGTCAACCTGACCGGCATGAATTGGAAACTAATATGCAATCCAGAACTCTCAAAAATCTGGACCTTCGTGAACTCCAGACGTTGTCGTTATGTGTCACACGCTGAGACTCTGGTCTGAAGTCTGGCAGTTTCAGTCTTTTCCGCTCACATACTTAATTCTGCGATTCGTTCTCCGATACTGGCACAGGATTTCAGCATCCCAAATCTTATAGTACATAGAAAAGCAGCAAGAAGGTGGAACCAGAACATTTGAGCATGAATAGACAGGTTTCAAGTTCCCGCCATTGTGACCGTAGCGCGATGTCAAGACGACTGTTTAGCATTCGTGGCTACAGCTAACAGCCTGGCTACTGTCATAAGCAGGAACGCAAATGACATCAACACATTCACATGCTGCTGTTTCAACCGTGACCGGCATAAATCGGATACTCAATATTTTAAGCCAGAGACTCTAAAAAACCTGGACCTCTGTGACTCTGGACGTCGTCAGGTTGTGTGTCGCACTGTGAGACTTGGGCTTGAAGTCTGGAAACTGCAAACCTTAATAAAGCATAGTACAGCAGCAAGTAGGTTGATCCAGAGCATATTAGCGAGGAGTAGACAGGTATTCAAGTTGCCCAGCCATTACTACCGTTGGCGCCAATGTCTCAAGTGGCCGTTAGCGACGTGGCTACAGCTAACAGCCTGGCTGACTGTCGAAAGCAAAGGAACAAATGCAAGAATTCAAATCTGACCTTGAAACCAGGCTAGATCTTAGTGGCATGAAAACAGCATGTTGTATATATAAGTAGGCAGGTTGAGTGAATGTCCGTCCGTTCTCCTGCTTCACCTTCTTTGCTTCCTCCATCGGAGTCGTTCTGTTTCTTTTACAGTGTAGTTTCCACAGTTATTCCACCTTTTCCTGGGGATAGTGACCGGGGAAAACGATGCCCCATTCTGTTTTGGTTGCACAATGGCGGCCACGCTTCCTTTGTGCTGCACGTCGACCTTTGACTGTTCAAGATTATCTATGTTTTTGTATCTGTCCCTACTCAAAAAACCTTTACTCCGACCAAATAGCGGTGAAAAGCGAGGTTAATAGGGCGGCCACTTCTATGCTGACGGTGTCATTTCTCTACTTGAGTCTATCCGAGGGCTCGACACCAACACATCCACACGCTCCGTCCAACCTGACCGGCATAAATCGGAAACTTAATTTGCAATCCAGAGACTCCGCAGCAAAATTAAACATTGGCTCTGAGATAAATAAACACTGGCACCGGTTCAACCTCAGAGAGTGTTTTAGCTTCCACCGCTGTCGGCTGCTCCTCAACAGCTGATGTCATGTGCTGCCATTCGTTATTATTGACACGACATTGAACCCTCACGACTGCGCTGTAAACACTAATCCAATCCCCTTCATGTATAGAAACAGTCTATTCAGTAAATCTATGCATACAAGTTATTATCAGACTGTATCCGTTCATTCTCGTCTCTCATGATTGTGTTTTTTTTTTCTTTCCAGCCCAATTTGTGTTCACTCATCTCATTTGCATGTATCCATACCTCTTGAGCTCTGCGGCTGAATGGGCCTAATTGAATAGTTGATCACATATTAATCTAATTAGTGCGGTTCAGTCCTGGTCATTGTGCGCCGAATTCATTTATTCTGTCTTGTTATTGTGTTCTGTCGGGGCCGGAGGCTGTCGGCGAGGCCCCAGATGGTTTACTATAGCTAGCGCCGCTGATCTAACCGGGAGCGTCTGCCTTTGTCTTTTTTCCCGGATCAGACTTCCATACTGCACTCTGATCACAGCTAGAGAGAGGGAGAGACATGGCAGAGTGGAAACAAGGGATCAAGAGGTGGTAGGAGGGAGGGAGGAGGGGAAAGAAAAGTTGGGGGGGAGAAAAGGGAAGAAAGAAAGAGGCAGAGAAAGATAGGACCATTACCGTCGAGGGTGATCATCACCATATCCGAGTTTTCCATGAAAAGGCAACAAGTGGAGCCTAATGGGAAATATGCAGATGTATGCAAATGCGTGTTGGATGGGTCGCCCAGAGGCCCAGTGGGAGATTAAAGCTCTTCGGGATGGAGAGGGCTGTGGAGGAGACTAGCACTATGAGCTTAATGCTGCCATATTAAACAGAGTGAAAAACCAAAACCGCGGACCAATTGCGGGGCCTTGTTGTCAAGCTCGTCGCCATTAATCTCACAAATAGATTCATCCAGATGGCAGAGGACTCTGAAGTGATCCTTCAAACCACATTGGTTAGCCAGTGATGCGATCCATGACGGACGATTTTTTAATTCGATCGTATCTATCGCGAAGACGGAAGGCCCGGTTCTCTCGTTGTTTTTACGACGATATCGGATGTGGTTACCTACCGTTCCCCCTCCAGGGTCGTCCACGTGGATTTGATGGATGAGATCCAAGTGTCGCTATTTCACACTCCTTTCGCAGGTTGATCGGACCCAGAGTGACTCGAGCAGAGACAGAATGAGAGAGGGAGAGGAGGCAGTTAAGACTCTACCTCGAGCTCTCCACCATTCACGCTCCACTTCCACATTTGATCCGCGGCAGTCCCTCAACCTGAGTCCGCAGCTGCTGATGGGAGGTGTTGCCGAGAGAATTACAGGCTGAGCAATAGCGTAAATGGGAGCAGGCATTTCAGGCGTCTGGGGATACAGAAATAACCCTGAATGGCCCCCTGCAAGTGCTGAAGCAAATCCCATTCATAGACAAGTGGTGCAGAGTTGCCGGCAGGTGGAGCACTTCAGGCGTGGGCCGGAGGGAAACGCTAGCAATCGAATCATCAGAACTAAAGCAAAGACTCTTGTGAAATGTATGTCTGAAGGACCTCAGCATCCAAACTTTTATTGGAAACAGGGTCGTACCCAAAGATCACATCACTTCCCGTATTGCTTCCAAATGTTGGCAGAATTGTCCAATATAAAAAGTAATTCCTTTGAATACTGGGCTGTTCCATTTCCGGCCCATCTGCGAGCTTCTCCGTTACTGTGCGTGGGACCAGCTGCCATTTTCTGTATACAACGTTATGACTAAGAAAGTACTGTATGTGCCAGCTCTATACGTGACCCCTCTCTCTCTCTCTCGTCTTAAAGCAGGACTGCATCAGCAGGTGTTAAGTCTCGAATGTTCACATCCGTCCAGTGGTATTTGGCAGCGTCATAAATCTACAGTTTACTGTTCGACATACCGTCCCTGCTCCAAGAGCGCCTATAAATCAATACTCTGACGTTTGTTACGTCAGCCTCCTGATCCCTGTGAAAGACTCCTACATGCGGTGGTTCTATATTTTCTTCTTCTGCATGTACAGGGGTTTTGGTACTCGGAGCTTAATCAAGTGTATTTTCCAAGACCGTGAAGTGCTCGGGTTATCGCGGGTCAATCGCACCGCTCAGTCTCATTCTCTTGAACCCTATTAGAGCCGAGTGAGGACGGCGCTCTGTTTAATATCTTCACATGTTGGTTGTTAGCTCGGCAGTATTATCTTTCACACAAGAGAGCGGTATATATATGTGTGTGTGGCCTGCCTCTGTTAATCGTCCAGTGGACTCAAAGAGACAGACCACACAGACAGCTGGACTTCAGTGCCCACATCAGTGTCTCTCGCCACAGATCGTCTTCGCTCTCCGTTTTGTTGAGTGGAGATGCTCCCTCGTAGGAAATTGGGAACCGTTCTTGACAGTGGAAATAACCTCGCTTGGCCTCGTCTTTTTTCCCTCCTCGCTCGCCTCATTCTGTCACACTCGGACCACTCTCCAAGCCCATCACTCTTCCTCGTCGCTCACCAGCTGTGTCGGAGGACGAAGTGAAACAAGATGTGATCAGCCTAATGTGATTCTCATGTATCAACAGACTCTGTCTTCAACTTACTTACATAACCGCCTCGCTCTCCTCCAACAACGCCAGGGCCTCATTTTTCCTACTTTTTGGGGCATGTTGTCATAAAGTGGGAGTGAGTCGGGGTGTCTTCGCCGTAGCCATGGAGAGAAAACCAAACAGTGACGAGGCCAGGTTGAGGGGAACAGAGCCAGCCGCTGATTAAGACGATTACTTCATAACTAGGCACCGCTGTTTTCTAGGAAAAAACTCAGAGCATGACATGCTCCAATAAAGAAATCTTTACAAGAGCTAATGGTGTGGGGGATTGTCAAGCAGGACGAGAGGTGCTTCACTTTGAGTGTGTGTTTCTGTGTGTGGGTGTGATAAAGGCCGACATCCCCCTGGGCTTCAGACCATTTTGTCTGGACGTGTTCTTGCAGTGCCGCCTTCTTTAATGGTATTCCTCTGCACAGCTACTCTCGGTTACATCCATCCATCCTTTTATCCCTTCAAATCCTCCCCCCTCCTTCCCTTCTCTTCATCCTGTACACCACTGCTAGCTTCATGTACATGGTGCTGTCATTGCCTTGTTTGTTGTCCGGCTGTAATCAATCCAGGAGCCCTGGGTGGTTTGGATGAGAACATAATTCTATAACAAGCGAAAAAATAACCCCACGTCCCCTTTTCTTCACTCCATTTATCTGTGTCGCTGCACCGACAATAGCTGCCTTTCCATCATAAAACTCGAATGGAAAAAAAAAGGACTTTTTGAAGATTTTCTTTATGGGACTTACTCAATACTGTCATAATAAAAAAAATAAGTCTTAACGTTTGCCAGAGGTCGGGAAGGGGTTTTTGTCAATAAAGAAGTTACGCAATAAATGTCAAGGGAAGTTCATCTGTCGAATAAGTGACGCTGCGACATTTACAGCCAGGAGCTTTCGCCAAAATTGACTGTCCACTGCAAGTTCACCACAAAATGTCACTCCGAGTGGAAGTTTGTCTAACTTTACTCTGACAGGACAAGAGATTTGGACGAGCCGATTACATTTACATTTACAGTGAATATAACGAACATGTTGTGTTGTGTTAGTTAGTTAGCGGACTCCAAACCAAAGTTGTAATCTCTGAACCAAGAGAGGCTCAGGTAGACAGGGAAGTAAAAAACTGATTATTACATGTAAATAGTGACGTATTGTCACATAGAGCCCATTTAAGAAGGTTGAACTTGAAACGATAATCAGTTATCAAAATATTTGGCAAGTCATTTTCTTTCGATCACGTAATTGCATCGTCTGCATAAAATAACACATAATAGTAAAAAGCAACTAAGTTCTTCCAACATACAATACTTTATGTAAGTTTGGTACTCTAGTATAACATATTGTATTTTTTTTCTCTGTTTGACAGCTGTAGTTACCTCCAATTATGTCCATTATGTTAGCGGACTCCGAACCAACGTTTTTATCTCTGAACCAAGAGAGGCTAAGGTAGACAGGGAAGTTTTCACGTCACGTTACAATCCGCTCATATACAACCAATAAAAAACTGATTATTACATGTAAATTGCGACGTATTGTCACATTTAAGAAGGTGGAACTTGAAATGATTAATCAGTCATCAAAATATTTGGCAAGTCATTTTCTTTCAATCACGTAATTGCATCGTCTGCATAGAATAACACATAATAATAAAAAGCAGCTAAGTTCTTCCAACATGCAATACTTTATGTAAGTTTGGTACTCTAGTATAACATATTTTTTACCTCAGTTTGACAGTTGTAGTTACCTCCACAAGATTTTCTATAAATTCAATCAATTCAATCATTTTATAGTTTAAAATACTAAACAGTACATCTACGAGCTACAACCTCAACATTAAAATTTTGCTATGGATATTTACATGATCAAGCAATGAGCGTATCTGCATTAAAATGCTTAAATCACCCGACCGTTCTTATATATTTAGTTTAGTTGTGTCCTGACGTTCCATCAAAATTTAAATCCGGAGAAATCTGTAATTTTACCCAAGAAAAAGCTACATTTCATTTGATCACCTGTCGCTATAACTTTTGAGAAACATACGTCACAGAGTGAGGAAGGAAGTCGGCAAACATGACTTCATATATCTTGAATTAAACATGAAAACACGACCTCGTCCGTGAGTCATGTCAGATAACGGTTTCTCTGGAAGAGCTTATATGACAATGAAGATAACTCCCATAATACCACACTGCTTACGTCGAGAAACCCTAGTGCTAGAATTAACCTGCTGTTCCTTTAAACTGTTCTTTAACTTCAGTAAATAATACGATTTCTTCAGTCGAGCAATGAAATTCACCGTCTGTGATTCCTATCCAGGTTTCAAAACTTATTTCATTCACTTGACATTTTCTTGTCAAAGCTCCTACTATACTTTGTCTTGTCTTTCTATCCTGGGGGCAACATTTCCTTTATCACAAAAATCTACAGCATGAGCTCTTTCGTCTTGCTCGTCGTCTGTTTGGCACTTTCCCTCCTTTCAGCGGCGGTTATCTAACTGTACGCCGTCTCCTACATGTGAAATTGAGCGAGCCCACTAGAGACGCTCTCACGAGGTCTGGAGTGGGACTTGTCCACCGAGTGGGGCTAATTATGCAAATCCCCGCCTCGTCCTCATTGGCCTGGGTCAAAGCGGCAATATTAATGATTAAGGAGTGATAGAGTGACGGCAGAAGGGAAGGGGAAAAAAAAAAGAGGACTTGTGTGGGAGTCTGAAGGATTAGAGGAAGAGGCCCCTTTTCCACACATGTGCCGATAGACCACAATGCATTCACATGTTAAAAGGAGCCCCTCTATGTGTTCAGCTGGGGGAAGAATCAAGCCCTTTATCTCTCCGCAGTCAGCACTTCCTGTTTCGTCGCCGCCGCTGCTGCAGCATCTGGGTCGTATCCGTAGCGACCTCGAAGTCCCGTCATGCCCTAATCTGGAGTCAGCAGGGCGGACTCCGCTCGCTGTCTGTGTGTAGGATCTTTGTATCTAACCTCGAGACGAGCAAATACCTCCACAGAGATAAAAAAAAAAAGAAAGGATGAGCAAATTCCATCGAAGTGGAGACATTTACTGAACTTCCACATACGGCTTGGATTTAAGAATGAAGCTAGAAAGAGATTTAACTGGTTATGAAAGAGTCTCAGTTTTCTTTTTCTGGTGGCAGAATCCGTTAGCTATAGGCTACATGTAGGCTAATGGATAGCCAATGTTACCTTATTGCTATCCATCCTGCAAAAATACTTTGCGTCTTTCTTTGGTATGCACTTATTTTGAAAACGAGGCAAAGAAAGACGTATTTTTGATCCAGATATTTGCAGGATGGATAGCAATAAGGTAACGTTAGCTATCCATTCCTGGCTATGTAAGATCAACAACTGTTATATTACAATGGTGAGAGAAACTACAGCTTGTTTTAGTGCTGTTCATACACCTATGTTAGCCTACATGTAGCCTATAGCTAACGGATTCTGCCAGCAGAAAAAGAAAACTGAGACTCTTTCATAACCAGTTAATTGGTTGATTTGGTTGATTTGGCCAGATCAAGATCTTTAGACACGAGGCGCTGGTGCTCATGCCGCTTTTGTCTCCAGGGGTCGCCAGAATCAACATCAACCACAAAAAAAACTAATATTAACACTTAAAAATGAGAGTGCTGAAATAACTATTAGCACCTTTTCAAGCTAACGTTACGGTTATCGGGATAATTCTTCAAGAATATGCAGCCAAATGTGCGATTTTGTGTCCTGAAAGTTGAAACAAAAAGTACCTAGCAAAGAAAGTGCATCGTTGTGAAGCTAGCCTAACCTTTCTTCCTACAGCTAGCTACATTTAAAACATTGGAAACTTTGTGTTAGCCTTCATATATACTTAGCTGCTTCATGAGTCGGCGGTGGAACATGATATCACGTCGCTCAAACCTCATCAGAAGGTGTTAGCAAGCGTCACGTGAAGACGAGCAAAACGTGCGTCTTGCTAGTCCGTGTTGTCAAGTCATCCATGTGTTTGTGTTAGTTTAGGGGTAGCTGTTGGCTGGCTAGCTAAACTCCGAGCTAAAGTTTATTTTAGCTAGATTCAAGACATTTGAAATACGTCCAAACAGGGACTAGGAAAGAGTCGTTCGTTCCTGTTTGCACATCGTCACCCTCACAGTCATGCAGATTATTTAGAGCAGGTGGCTTTTTAAAGCAGCTATTTGCAGCAATTACCTAAGTTGGACTTCCTTGAGAGGAAGTCAAGAGCTAAAGTGACATGTTACCAGTAGAAAAGAGTACATTTAGTGGTGATAATTTACCACAGCCACAAGGATATGGTTGGCTTCTTTGGTTATCCCCCCCAAAAAACCTGCTTATCCGTCATTCAGCGAGTAAATGTAGCGGTTAGGGGCTACACAAGCACCTGCATGTGTAGCCCGAGTGTGGTTGAACAAGTGTTAGCAGATGTGTGTGATTGTTTTAACAGCGTCCTCCCCTCGGATACTCGAGGGCGTCCACGTCTCATTTAACCGGCGCGTAATGTGTTTTCAGCGCTGCTAAGTCATGCAGAGCTCGAGCGCGTCGGCATCGGAGCTCTCGAGTTAGCGTCGTTAGCCTCGAAGCCGCTGAAACCAGAGCTCCTCGACGAAACCACCGGAGCCCCGCGAGTCCAGAAAGCAGTGCCAAAAACTAAAGCAGGCCAAATCCTCCTCTCTTCTTTCCCTCCCTCTTCTTTCCTTCCCCCAACGCCGTCCCTACTTTTTTTTTTTTTCCTCTTCCCCATTCCCCAAGCATGAGCAATTCACAGTTAATTCAATTTTCCCCCGGCTGGGCTCACATGGGACAGCATTGGAATTCCGGTTTGTCATGATAAAATGATTACACGGCATTGTGTTTCTCCGGGCGCCTCCCAGCGCATTTATTAGAATCTGTCAGTGTCAATGTAGATCGGCCAGCCAAAGTGCACGTCTCCGCCGCCGCCGCCGCTCCTCGCCACTCCGCTTCCTCCTTTTCCCTCCCGCCGAAACTGGTTATTCCTTATGAAATACGTCGCTCCTGGCAGACGCATAATCTGATTACATCCGCTAGATTAAAAATATATTGAATTTTTTTCCCCCTCTCTTCTGCTCTCATCACGTTCTTTTAACCCCTCTTTCCCCACTTCCTTCTTCCCCCGTCACCTGCCCTCCACAAAAAGGACTAGTTTCTCTTCCCGGTGACTTTATTATCTGGGGTTTGACTGATGTCAGTTCACCGCGGCGCTGGCCTTTTTTGAAATGAGATATGGGACAGTCATATCATCCACCCTCCCCCCAGTAAGACAGATGATGATGTGATGATTGATATGTTTTATCATTAATATTAAAACCGTGGTGGTGGTGGTGTTATTCCAAAGGCTTTTCTCCACGCTGCCTCGGAGCGGTTTGTCATACGGCGTGAAAAGAGGAAGGTGGCCGATGTATTAAAGCAGACGTAGTTTAAGTGCAGTTCTCTGTTTTCTGTCTGATGACCGAGCTGCTAAAAGAGGCTAAATGGATTCCGCGGTAGCGCAGGAGTCATTAGTATGCATGAAATGCTATCATGCTGCTCCTGATAAATCCAAAGTGTTAAGTTTGAAAGTAGATGTTAAACATGTATTTTTAAGTCGGTGCGCGGTGGAGCCCGACTGAAACCAGATTATAAAGAGGTTATACTACGATCAGGAGCCGTCGTTTATTTATGGTAATAGCCATCATTAATTTATAGCGTTAATTAATAGTTATTTCACTGTTAACAACCATTAAATGGTTTATAAACATCAGTTGCAGTCGGTAACAGTGAAATAACTATTAACTAATGTTTATGTAACTATTAAAGGGTTATTCCGGTGTAAGTTTAATCCATGGTCTAACACACCTTGACACCGAGTAAGACTCCCCCTCGAGAGGTCAAGTTAGCTGACCGCTAGCTTAGCTAGTTTTAGCAACCTCAGAAAAGACCGCACGATAACAATACACTGCAGCTTATGTCTCCAACTAGAAACCGCCATCAAAAAGCCACAATTAATGGTGAGAACAGCAGCAAACTTCAGCAACAGTACACGTACAGTCCCAGCACACAGTACGAAGCATCAAACATCTGCTAGCTTTGCTGGATTTGTATTAAAAACACAGCACAACTCACCCTCTCCTCCAGCAGCCTGCCTGTGTGGGGAAGCCCTGACGAGTCGATTACCGAGTGCAGTAGATTTCCTGCAGCTCAAGGATGAAAATGTCTGATTATTACTCCATGGAACGCTCAGTTCTTATTCTCTGAGAGCTGACAGAGAAAAGAACTGAGAAGTCAATGGAGTAATAATCAGACATTTTCATCCTAAAACTAGCTAAGCTAGCGGTCAGCTAACTTGACCTCTCGAGGGGGAGTCTTACTCGGTGTCAAGGTGTGTTAGACCATGGATTAAACTTACACCGGAATATCCCTTTAACGGTTATAAAGAGTTACTTTGTTTCCAAATGAATCTCCAGATGTTTCATTTCTTCTTCATGTGTCGTTCACGGTGAATCAGAGACACTTCTTCTTCTCTTCTGTCCGTCTCTTTCCTCCATTTCTGCACAAGAGAAATGTGAGTTCTCCTCCTCTTGATGTTGGAAGTCATGGCTTCCACACATACTTCTATTTTCCTGCAGCTACTCCTGCCACCCTCATCTCATCACATCCCTCCCTCCCTCCCCTCCTCCTCCTCCTCCTCTTCCTGTCTGGATAATATTACAGCTTATTATTTTTCATATTTCCATCCCTCCCTCTGCCCATACCGACCTGTCAGTCAAGCTGTCATGTGTGATTTGGAGCTGTCACTCCGGCTCCGGGTTTCGAGTGTGGGGGTTCGATGGCTTGTTTACTGAGATGTGACTGGAGGTGTCACGCCGAATAAGCCCACCTCACCCTCCTCACCCTCCTCACCCTCCTCACCCCCTCGCTGTGCGACCAGGAAACCCCCCCGTTGGTGCGACGGTTGGGTGGCAGGGTGCTCGTGCCAGGTGGGATGCGGCTAATGACCATCTCGCGGTGCCACCTTCGATTTTGGGGGTGGTGGGTTCGCGTATGTGCAGCCCGAGGTGCACGCATGCATGTGAGCGTGCACGTGTGTGTGTGTGTTGATGAATGTGTGTATCCTCGTTCTCTCAGCCAACCAATTACTGTCCCGAGGAGCCGACAGCTGTCGCCACCGTCGTCTTCTTCTCCACCGCCATCCCTCTTCCCCGCCTACGTACCTCCCCTCGGTTGGCGGGGGGGGGAGTCAGAGGGGAGTCTCAGCCATGGGTCCTTCTCCCTTGGGGAGTCATTACACCACTGTGGGACTCTCACACACACACACACACACACACACACACACACACATGCACAGAGCGACACACACAACTTGTCTCCTCTGTCTCTTTCTATCTATCACCACGCCACTACAGCCTTCAATTAAGCCTGCGGCCGACGCTTTGGGGATTTGATGCACGTTCACGTCACACACACACACACACACACACACACACACACACACACACTCATCTAATCCTAATGTCCCCTCTATGTTTGTCATTACCCTCTCCCCAGATGGGACTCGGCCCATTGGGTTTTTTTTATATAATAGAAGCCGGATGTACAGAAGTTTTGTTTCCTTTCTTTAGGACAAATTTCATCGGCAGCTCGCGCTTTATTTTTTTTTGCACACACGGCGAGTCTCTCCTGAAGCGGTTGCCACACCGCCGGTGATTTAAGCGAGCGTGTTGCCACCGAGGTGCCATCCCTCTCCGCGGCGCTCCCGCTATCTCCCCCTCCTCCCTCCTCCCTCCCTCCCTCCCTCCCTCACCGCTCTCTTTCTTTATCTGAGACTGTAATACAAACCAGATTGGCCTTATCTCGCTTCTTCCACCAACCACACACAAACACTCTCACTCCGAGCCGGCCTTATTCTCACTCTCTCGCATGTAAACACACACACACACACACACACACACACGCTCACTCACACACATGCTATCAGTCTCAATCTGTGAGTGGATATGCCAGCTATTTCACTTAACCATGCCGGGTACGAATGTTGGCGGTCGGAGGGGAAAAAAAGACTTTGGAAGAGGCGCGGAAATATTTCACTTCAACCATGAATGCTGTGTACAGATAAGGAGCGCCGCGCTCCGAGTGTGTAACTGTTTGTATATACGTGCTCGCACGTGTGTGTCAGTCTTGTAGAGATTTACCTCCGACACACTCGTTAATCACAGAATTCATTAGTCACCGAGTCTCTAATTGTTTACTTTCCCCCGCGGCGGTATTACACGAGGTTGCCGGCCCTCCCTGTTACAATTCTGGAAGAACATAATGGTAAATTAATTTTCCTGGTAGCTCCGATTCGATTAGTCATTTCTGAGTACACTCTATTAGCCGGGAAATTGTGTATTTGGAAGTCAGAATGGAGAGTCGGAGGGTTTGATCGTGTTGCTTACCTGGGAGGAAGAAAAAAAGACAAAGTGGGAGACCCGGCGAGGAGGAGAGGCGGAGTAATGAGCCCGAGGGACGAGCTGGAAGAGAAACGGTCCGGTCCGGCTGTGAGTGGCTCTGTGATGCAGACTGAAGCCCGGCGAGAGACGCGAGCGGAAAGATAAATGGATCTATTAATACAGCCATAATCTACTAATGAAGTCAAATTGATTCACTAACTGGGAGGTACATCGCAAAGTGGCGCGACTACGGCAAAATAAATAGTACTCTAAAACATTCTGGTTCTTCGGATCTGCTTATAAATGTTTGGAAAAGACTCATTGTGCTAAATAAAGACACACAGATCTGTATTTTTGACAAAAGATGAATAACTGATAATAAAACTGGCACTTTCTGTCCCTAAATACACCAAAGCGACCTGAGACGAGCACTGATTTAACCAGATTGTTGGTTGCGTTCGTTCATAAATACGAAACAAACTATTTTCTTGTGAACTAGGGAGGGAACAGAAGAATAGAACAGACAGTAGTTTACGCTGAATTTCCATTATCGCCACTTAGTGACATCACTGGAGGCAGTTTATCAGATTACATGCGGCTTCCTCCGGAGCAAAAAAAAGGAGGAAAGGCTTTACACCACTTTTTCACTCCTGCAAACACACTTTGATGTGTAAAAAAATTGTTGGAGTTGCCCTTTAAAAAATGGATTATTTGATAGGACAGCTGAAAAATGAGATTATTTTATTTGGAAGATGGGCCGATTCCCTGAGAGGTCGAACACATCGGCGTGGATGAGCAGCTTCCTCGCCGCTGCTGCTGATCCAACGCGCCGACTCAGCCAAACGGCGTCCTGATAAGGACCGAGTGGAGTCGCGTGTGTGCTCGACCCGCCAGATAAACTCTTTGGCTTTAAACGTGGCCCTCGTTGACATCTCGGTCAGGCGCCACCTTCCCCCTCCCGCCTCCTCTCTGCTGAAAACCAGGTCTTTATGTTCTAGTTCTGTGCTCCAGAAACTAGTTTGTGAACTAGTTTCCCTGAAAGCGGTTGACTAATTGGCTTTATCGCGTCCTGGACCCTTTAAAGGCTCGTCTACGGACACGCTTGTATATATATTCATGTGTGTGTTCATGTCACCCGCCGTGTTTTCATGTGTCGCGCCCTGAGCTGCATACGGATGAGCTAACGCGGGGCAATCTGCGCTCGGAGGCGCGAGCACGTCCACTTTTCCTCCACAATACTGAAATACAGATGCAATAGAGCGAATCACAAGTGAACTTACTGAAACTATGCATTATAGATCAACACACACTCTCTCACACACACACACACACACGTCTTTTCAATGAATCTCCGCGCACGCTCGCACGCCACATCACAAATGATAGGATTTAAACATCAACAGTATGAAATATTCATGTGTCAGTGCCAGCCGCTCGAGCAGAACTACCACCAAGGGGGATTTGCCTTCAGATCTGAGGATACTACTGCATTCATCCCTCTCTCTCTCTCTCTCTCTCTCTCTTTTCCTTACCCTCCCCTCCCCCCCTCCATCTCTCTCTCTCTCTCTCCCTGTTGTGTTGCAGCATCCGTTGTCGCGGCGTTGTGTACCAGTGTTTTTCGACTATTGTTCTAGTTTTTCTATGATATCGCCTTGATCCTCTCAAGCGCTGTTGTGTCAGTGTCTTGAGGGTCGTGGTGGAGGTGGTGATGGGGTCTAGACACTCGCTCGCCCTTCTTTAGTCTTCACTCGACGCGAGGGGGAAGGCAGGAAGGGGCGGGCGAGAGACATTGATGGAGAATCAGACACCGACGGGTGAAGAGAGAGAGAGAGTGGTGATGATTTCAGATCAGAGTTTTTGTACCAGACAAGATTTATGACGACCTTCCAGTAACATTTTACATCTTAAAACTCCAGTACAACAAGTGTTTGTTGTTTTTGGACCTCGAAAAGGAAAAAAAAGTTGGGGCACCCAGCTGATTTAAAGTGTTCTCACAGGTTCTGTATATTTCAAAAAGGAAATATGTTCCGACAGCAAATGTGCAAACTCAATCTCTGTTTCAATTAACTTTATTTCACAAGGATAATTTACCCGGTATCAGTAATGCTTTCCAGGGAGTCCTCGCCTCATACATTAAAAACAAAGCCATAAAACACTTAGCGTTAGCTTTCGCTAGTAGCTGCGTTTTGGGAAAACAACCCACCACGAGCAGCGAGTCGAGGCGTTACTGCTGGTGAAGGTGCATTCAAATCAGCCCTCGTCCTATCAGATACAACATTTGCAGGAAGTATAGGTGCTCATTTAATTGAAATTACCGCCATAACGGCGTAAACTTTGAAATTAGTTCTGAAACAGGCGATTAGCTTCTTTGTCGATTATTTCTGGATTAATCGATCTTGAGAAAATGGTGAAAAATGTCGATCAGTGTTGCCAAAGGCGAAAAATGACGTCCTCAAACATCTTATTTTGTCCACAACCCAAAGATGTCCAGTTTACTGTCATAGAAGAGGAAAGAAACCAGAACATATTCACATTTAAGAAGCTGGAATCGAAGAGTTTCCACCTTTTTTTGCTTCACTTGCAATTAAGTTCATTGACAACAACGTTTCAGCACTTAGACCTTCATCAGGTTATCTTACAAGACAATAGGGAAGGTTGTCTTAAGTAGGGTTGTTACTCAAAAGATCTCAGAAAATCGTCCTATGAGATATCAGATAAAACATTTGCAGGAAGTATAGGTGCTCATTTAATTGAAATTACTGGCATAATGGCGTAAACTTTGAAATTAGTTCTGAAACAGGCGATTAGCTTCTTTGTCGATTATTTCTGGATTCATCGATCTTCAGAAAATGGTGAAAAATGTCGATCAGTGTTACCGAAAGGCGAAAAATTACGTCCTCAAACATCTTGTTTTGTCCACAACCCAAAGATGTTCAGTTTACTGTCATAGAGGAGGAAAGAAAGCGGAAAATATTCACATTTAAGAAGCTGGAATCAAAGAATTTCCACCTTTTTTTGCTTCACTTGCAATTAAGTTCATTGACAACAACGTTTCAGCACTTAACCTTCCCTGTTGTCTTGTAAGATAACCTGATGAAGGTCTGTCTTAAGTAGGGTTGTTACTCAAAAGATCTCAGAAAATCGTCCTATCAGATATCAGATAAAACACTTGCAGGAAGTATAGGTGCTCATTTAATTGAAATTACCGCCATAACGGCGTAAAACTTTGAAATGAGTTCTGAAACAGGCGAATAGCTTCTTTGTCGATTATTTCTGGATTCATCGATCTTCAGAAAATGGTGAAAAATGACGATCAGTGTTGCCGAAAGGCGAAAAATGACGTCCACAACCCAAAGATGTTCAGTTTACTGTCATAGAGGAGGAAAGAAACCGGAAAGTATTCACATTTAAGAAGCTGGAATCAAAGAGTTTCAACCTTTTTTTGCTTCACTTGCAATTAAGTTCATTGACAACAACGTTTCAGCACTTAGACCTTCGTCAGGTTATCTTACAAGACAACAGGGAAGGTTGTCTTAAGTAGGGTTGTTACTCAAGGATCTCAGAAAATCGTCCTATCAGATATCAGATAGAACATTTGCAGGAAGTATAGGTGCTCATTTAATTGAAATTACCGCCATAACGGCGTAAACTTTGAAATTAGTTCTGAAACAGGCGATTAGTTTCTTTGTCGATTATTTCTGGATTCATCGATCTTCAGAAAATGGTGAAAAATGACGATCAGTGTTGCCGAAAGGCGAAAAATGACGTCCACAACCCAAAGATGTTCAGTTTACTGTCATAGAGGAGGAAAGAAACCGGAAAGTATTCACATTTAAGAAGCTGGAATCAAAGAGTTTCAACCTTTTTTTGCTTCACTTGCAATTAAGTTCATTGACAACAACGTTTCAGCACTTAGACCTTCGTCAGGTTATCTTACAAGACAACAGGGAAGGTTGTCTTAAGTAGGGTTGTTACTCAAGGATCTCAGAAAATCGTCCTATCAGATATCAGATAGAACATTTGCAGGAAGTATAGGTGCTCATTTAATTGAAATTACCGCCATAACGGCGTAAACTTTGAAATTAGTTCTGAAACAGGCGATTAGTTTCTTTGTCGATTATTTCTGGATTCATCGATCTTCAGAAAATGGTGAAAAATGACGTCCTGAAACATCTTGTTTCGTCCACAACCCAAAGATGCTCAGTTTACTGTCATAGAGGAGGAAAGAAACCGGAAAATATTCACATTTAAGAAGCTGGAATCAAAGAGTTTCAACGGTTTTTTTCCACACGGTCCACTTCACATGCAATTAAGGTCATTGACAACAAGTACTTAGACCTTGCATGGCCCAATCAGGCCACACCGCACACCTTAATTATGCAAAGATATCAGAAATTACCGCCATAACGGCATAAACTTTGAAATTAGTTCTGAAACAGGTGATTAGTGTCTTTGTCGATTATTTCTGGATTCATCGATTCTCAGAAAATGGTGAAAAATTACGTCCTCAAACATCTTGTTTCGTCCACAACCCAAAGATGTTCAGTTTACTGTCATGGAGGAGGAAAGAAACCATAAAAAATATTCACATTTAAGAAGCTGGAATCAAAGAGTTTCAACCTTTTTTTGCTTCTCTTGCAGTTAAGTTCATTGACAACAACGTTTCAGCACTTCAGACCTTCATCAGGTTATCTTACAAGACAACAGGGAAGGTTGTCTTAAGTAGGGTTGTTACTCAAAAGATCTCAGAAAATCGTCCTATCAGACATCAGATACAACACTTGCAGGAAGTATAGCTGCTCATTTAATTGAAATTAGCACCATAACAGGGTAAAACTTTGAAATTAGTTCTGAAACAGGCGATTAGCTTCTTTGTCGATGATTTCTGGATTAATCAATCTTCAGAAAATGGTGAAAAATGACGATCAGTGTTGCCGAAAGGCGAAAAATGACATCTTGTCCACAACCCAAAGATGTTCAGTTTACTGTCACAGAGGAGGAAAGAAAGCAGAAAATATCACATTTAAGAAGCTGGAATCAGAGTTTCAACCTTTTTTTGGCTATACGGTCAACTTCACTTGTAATTGAGTTCATTGACAACAACGTTTCAGCACTTAGATCTCGCATGACCCTTTTCTTGCTTGAATAATTACTCAAAGATCTCAGAAAATTGGTCATCAGCAATAGTTTCCAGATGGATAGAATCAACTTGCACAATAATAAAGCTGCAAATGGCAAGATGCTGCCCGTCTAATACAGGACCACGGGGTTAAAACCGTAATAATCTACGGTCAAACGGAGAAAATTGGACCAGCAAACTTTGACGAGTTGTGGACGGTGAGCTTGAAAGTAGAAAAAAGGTCGGAGGTGTAAGAAGAAAACTTTATGTGAGTCTTCGATTGCTCGGCGAAGGTGAGCGTGATGGAGTATACGGGGATACAAAGAGGGTGGGGGGGGAGTCAGATATGGGTCCGGTGGTCATTGTTCCTCCTGAGATTCATCCCCCCCTTTTCCATTTAAAAGATGTGATTACACCGCGACAATGCGCGCACACACTCCTGCACACGCGCTGCCGGCAGTGGTGATCCAATTTAGGGAGGTTAGAAGGGAGGGATAAGGAGATAGAGGGGTGAGAGGCAGCCATGTAAGAGATGCGACGGCGGCGGCGAGGAGGAGAGAGCGCTCTCCTTTCCCTTCCCCTCCCTCCCTCCCCCTCTCGCTCTCGTTTGTCATTCTGTCGGCGGCGTATGCAGATGAGGAGCTAATATGATATCTCTGCTGAGCTGATGGATGTTTAAAATGATATGGCAACCCTGAGCAGCCTCGCCGCATGCTGCCTGCCAGGGATGGTGTGTGTGTGTGTGTGTGTGTGTGTGTGTGTGTGTGTGTGTGTGTGTGTGTGTGTGTGTGTGTGTGTTTGGTATCACTCGGCGAAAAAAAACTATATCCAAATCCGTGTAGCGATGACATACGCTGAGAAAACTTTCGACGACTCCTCTTCTTGTTTTTCTTAGTTTTCTAACAACTTGGATCTTATTGTCGTAGCTTTGGCCGTCACTTCTTGTCAGTGCTAACAACCAGCGCGAGTTATTCACTGGGATTTCAGAAATGCAGTGATATTTCTTTTCTTTTTTTTTTATTGCGAACAAAGAGAAGTCAGACAGGAACAAGAGAAACACAAGAGAGCTTACGGGGTTTTTAAAGCAGAACCTCAAGGTGAGACAAACTTAGTTGGAGAAAAAACTCAACCAGCAGCTGTTTCCTTTCATTATCAATCAATAAATGAATAATTTAGTTTATTAAATGTCAGAAATCCTTTGAATGGTTGGTTTTGTTTGAACAAGTAGACTTAAAACTAAAAGATACTCAAAAAACAGTGATATAACTCTCAAGTCGTCACATTTTTTAAGCTGAAATCGGTTAATATTTGGGATTTTTTTTACTTAATTTACTGATTATAGGATAAATATGCAACAGAACCCTGTTAGCTTAGCTTAGCTTAGCTTAGCTTAGCACAAAGACTGAAGTCAAAGGGAAACAGTGAGCCTTATTGTTTCCAGCGACAACAAAGTCTGAAGTGAAACTGAAGGTAACGCATTGGATCGTTCTCTTGGTTCCTGGATGGACTTCCTGGACTTTCGTCGTCATCCTTTGGTTGCCAGGCAACCGGCAGAGATAATTTAGTTTATTAAATGTCAGAAATCCTTTGAATGGCTGGTTTTGTTTGAACAAGTAGACTTAAAACTAAAAGATACTCAAAAAACAGTGATATAACTCTCAAGTCGTCACATTTTTTAAGCTGAAACTGGTTAATATTTGGGAGTTTTCTCCATAAATATGCAACAGAACCCTGTTAGCTTAGCTTAGCTTAACTTAGCTTAGCACAAAGACTGAAGTCAAAGGGAAACAGTGAGCCTGATTGTGTCCAACGACAACAAAATCTGAAGTGAAACTGAAGGTAACGCATTGGATCGTTTCTTGGTTCCTGGATGGACTTCCTGGACTTTCGTCGTCATCCTTAGGTTGCCAGGCAACCGGCAGAGATAATTTAGTTTATTAAATGTCAGAAATCCTTTGAATGGCTGGTTTTGTTTGAACAAGTAGACTTAAAACTAAAAGATACTCAAAAAACAGTGATATAACGCTCCAGTCGTCACATTGTTGAAGCTGAAACCGGTTAATATTTGGGATTTTTGACTTGAAGCTCAATACCACTACTGATTATATGATCAATAAGCAACAGAACCCTGTTAGCTTAGCTTAGCTTAGCACAAAGACTGAAGTCAAAGGGAAACAGTGAGCCTGATTGTGTCCAACGATAACAAAATCTGAAGTGAAACTGAAGGTAACGCATTGGATCGTTTCTTGGTTCCTGGATGGACTTCCTGGACTTTCGTCGTCATCCTTGGGTTGCCAGGCAACCGGCAGAGATGCTAGGAGGTCATATCGGCCGATCAAGATGCACCACACGTGTGAATAAACTGTATGTATGTATTTTTTCAGACATACCTTACACACGCGAAGTGAAGCATATGGAGAGACATCGGACCATCGTTCAAGGTTAAACCACATATTTGATATTCCATTAGCTTCAATATGGCTAGCATTAGCATTCAACCACTTCCCAGCTAACATTACCATGAAAGTGCATTTCTCTTCAAGGCTCGACGTCCAAGATGTGCATTAATATTTCAGAATTGATATCCTCGCATAACATCCAATGTTATCAAATAGTAATGAGTGAATGCTAATGTTAGTTCTTGGCTAACGGGAGCTAATGGGTCTTCAGATGTGCGTTTTAACTTGTGATAATGCTCTTAATGTCCGTCTGGACTGACACCGTCCATTGTCTTTTCTATTCCCGATCAATCAGGAAGTGGTGACTTGATGACTCGTCAGTAAAAACACCAACCAGCTGATTCAAGATGAGCTTTAATTATTATAAATACCTTTCAGCTTCATTAATGAGCATCATTTGTGTTCGGAGATGTTCTGAAGTGCACATCGATGCCTCGCTCTGTAGATCGATATTCAATCAAACCGCGTAAAAAATCATCACGTAAAAAGGTCAGCGATGGTCGTCGGGCCGTTGTGAGATTTTTCAAAAGGGAATCGCTGATGCTGACACGAATAATTGTTTCAGATCTACAACAGTGAGCGTCTCTTGAGTTTGTGTATTTGTCTCAGTGCAGTTTTTTCCACATTGTCATGGTGGTAATGAGAAGTGGGGGTGGTAGTGAAGAGCGAGGATGTGGCGGCGGCGGCGGCGGGGGGGGGGCAGGACTGATTGGATTCTCCACAGACTTCATTAGTTAAAACAAAGCCAGTTGTCCATTTGGGCTCTTTCACAGCCTAATTGATATTGATTTACTGATTTGCTCAAGGGTGATTTAAAAGCATGTTTGGTGTTATCGTCAATGCAATGCTGCTTTTTTTTTTCCTCTCGCTCTCGCTCCGTCTCTCTCTGATGGCATTAGCACTCCATCCTTCTGGTAACGACGCTGAAATTGTGTTTTTTTTCTGGTGAAGTGTGTTGACTTTTTCCTCTTCAAATCATCCTTAACAACCGTGGCTCTTTTACACGCCATCTCCCTCCTACTTTGTCATTTCATCTCCATCGCTTTATTATTTTTTTTTTTAAGACGTAATGAGAAAAAAATCGAGGGAGATAATTCTCTTTTCTACCTAATTTCCCTCCATGATCCAGAGCTTGTCAGTGCGACGAATTAGCGAGGGGTTATCTTTTTTTCGTTGTGGACTCCTCGACGACGATAGCGCTGATAGATCGTCACCATCCCCATAACTGGATAATGATAGTTATCATAAATGGTTAGCGGTTGGCTAAGTGAAGCATTGAGATCAATGGCAGCGCTGTTAGTGTTAGAATGAAGGAGGCCTTTTATCATGTTGATGGATGGCAGGCCTGTCTTTAATGTGACATGTTATGATCATATCAATTTGTCCTCAGTTCTCATCGACATCACTTTATTGCCTCTCCGTCTCTCACAGTCCATCAACCCCGCACTGTAAATTCAGACTTGAAAACGGCGGCGACGCTCCATAAACCAACCGTTTCTCTTCCTCCACCGCCCTCCGTCCTTCCTCTCTCTCTCACCTTTTTCTTCTTGTCTGGCTTTCTGCTCTCCCTTTAATCCACCTTGAATTCCACTCTATTTTGATACCTCTCTTTTTTCCTCTATTTACTGTCCTTCTCCTCTCACCTCTTGACAGGCACCGGCAGACAAGCCCTGAACGAAAAGAGTGAAGGAATCAGACCGGGATTAAAATGTAATATCAGACTATTAAAGAGATTAGTGGTTAAGAATTCGCCGTCTGAGCTACCCCCCCAAATCTGATGAACTGGCATTCATGATATTGATTTATTCCCCTCGGCTTCTTTATCGTTTCCACAGTCACATGGACAGCGATAGATCCGATATGGTGGCCTTTTTATGAGGCACCTTGTCACCGGGGCCTTTGGAATGATTGTTTAGGGAAGTGAAGTTTATTCATCAAACTCCGTAGTTTCTGACAGAGCGGCGGCGGCAACAAGAGGGCGGATAAGGACATGACTGATTCCTGTTCTTGAAATGGACAAAGGCAACGTATTGAATTAGCTAATGAAAGCTTCAGATGGAACGGCGTCGCCACAAAAGAGCCTTAATTATTTCCAATTATGACAAACCGTCATTTCAGCTCAATTATGCTGCACATCCGTCAAAGCTAACAAGGTGGCGGGATGTGATGGAGGTCCCCTATTAGTCTCTCTGTCAACACCTTTACAAAGAGCTGTGAGCATCACACAGGCCTGCGATCAAAGGACAACAGTTGTTGTTCCCTGATCTTCACTGAGGCCCAATCCCAATACAGATAAACCCTACCCCTCTGTTTGGCGCCTTCATGCTTTGGGGTTGGACGTACCGCTTCTTTAAAGACTTATGAGGTCTGTGAAGGGTTCATGGGGGGGGATTTCAACCACCACCCCCTTGTAACTATATTCTGAGGGGTAAGGTAGGGGTAGAAATTGGAAATGGGATCGAGCCAAAGACCCCAAAACATTTCCCCCATCCGTCTTTTGAATTAAGTTAAGTTAAGGGTCATCTTTAATGGCATATGAGGTCTGTGAAGGGTTCATAGGGAGGGATTTCAACCACCACCCCCTTGTAACTATGTTCTGAGGGGCAAGGCTAGGGGTAGAAATTGGAAATGGGATTGAGCCAAAACATTTCCCCCATCCGTCTTTTGAATTAAATTAAGTTAAGGGTCATCTTTAATGGCATATGAGGTCTGTGAAGGGTTCATAGGGATTTCAACCACCACCCCTTGTAACTATGTTCTGAGGGGCAAGCTAGGGGTAGAAATTGGAAATGGGATTGAGCCAAAACATTTCCCCCATCCGTCTTTTGAATTAGCCAATGAAAGCTTCAGATGGAACGGTTGGACGTCCCGCTTCTTGTTGGGATAGAAGAGTTAAGGGTCATCTTTAAAGACATATGAGGTCTGTGAAGGGTTCATAGGGAGGGATTTCAACCACCACCCCTTGTAACTATGTTCTGAGGGGCAAGGCTAGGGGTAGAAATTGGAGCCAAAGACCCCAAAACATTTCCCCGATCCGTCTTCGCTCCACTTTAACTGATGCATCCACTCAAATCTTGCCCCAACTGGAAGCTCCACCAAGTGAAACTGCAGGTATTTTTCTCAGTTTGTCTCAGTAAGCAGTTTCCTAATGAGTTTATGGTCTCAATCGCTAGTTTCAAGTCTTCTTCAATAAGAGCAGATGTTCATTTTGTAAATCGTGGTCTCAAAAAAAGGCGATAAGCTACCTTGTGATTGACAAGATGGTACCATTGGACGACCCAATTATGGTCTCCATTGGCTGCAAAAAAACCAACATGGCGACGGCTGTAATTCCAAACTGAGGCTTCAAAGTGGTTGTCCACAAACCAAAGGGTGGTTACGTCTCTGGATCAAGTGTGGTTAAGTTTAGGGAACAAAACAAACTTGGAGGATGAGAAAAGATTGTTGTCATGGTTAGAAGAAGCCAATGTTGGAAGGTGCAGGGAGTCTCACTCCGTAGTTGCTCCTGACTCTTGTTTTTGTTGTGAACAGTCCTTCACAACAGGCAACAGGCTGATTAATGCTTCTTATTATCAGCTGACTAAAATGTTAACAATGCAGATTCATGTTTAATTTTTGCAGTACTCGCGACTGAACTTCTGAGGAATACACAAACACGAAAAAATGTTCACAGCCAGGTGTTTTTCGTTGAATATTCTTCACCCAGCCGTCGCTCCTCCTCACATCTAATTCCCCCCCGTCTCCTCCAACCTTCATCCTCCTACCATGTTCACTTTGCACGATCTTATCATCCGGCCGACCGGTAATGGCCTCGCTCTGGGCCCCACACACACACACACACACACCGCCATCGCATGCATCGCCTCAATCACAACCTTAATGCATCTCAATTTAACCACTGTTGTAACACACACACGCACACACACACACACACACACGTGCAGTTTATTGTGTTGCGAGCGGTGATGGGTCGGGTCGGGCGGCATCAGTAATGCGTGACGCGTGCCTCCATAACGCCGTCCTCATTTGCATGTGTGAGGAGGTCTGGGCTAATGGAGCTGATCTGTTGCGCTGTTATTAAATGGGGAAAGAGACGGGGTGGTGGTGGTGGGTGGGGGAGGTGGTGGGGGAGGCGGGGGAATCGGGTGGAGGGGGTTATTATTATTATTATTAAAAAAGAGGAGGAGGAGGAGGAGAGTGGGAGAGACAAAAAGAGGGGAGGTCTTCTCTCCTCTCCCAGAGGCGTGATGGATGATTCAGGACTCTCTCCTCCGCTGAGTTTGGGTTGTTGAACTATACGCGGCGGCGGTTGCACACATGTTCACATACAATATGCATGCGTGTGTGAAAAGTGTGTGAGCGTGCCGCCACACACACACACACGCTCCCTCCTTTTTTGAATATCACGAGTTAAATGAGGCCTGACACACTACCACCACTTCCTCTCCCTTTGTCCAGCCCTTTACCACGCAGGTCGTTTTTCCTCGCTGAGTTTAAATGTCCTCAATATGTCACACATGCATGCATGAACGCATGCATCCCTGCTAACACACGTGCACGCGCTTGCTCGTGCACACACACACACACACACAGAGGCAGTAAATGAAGCCTGTTGGGGCACTTGTTTCAGACCCTTTTTATAGCGCTCACATGCACAGTTTTACTGCAGCGTATTACAGCGTAATGGCCTTTTCACAGCAACGCCGGCATCTCACGGAGTCGTTCCATCTGAATCGCTGATTGAACAGACTGTAAAATAATGTTTTATTAGTGCATGATTTTTTTTTTTTTTTATATTTTCCACACTGAAATCAGCAGTCATAATGTTTTATTTTCCAGTGAAGCACCGTCGCTGCATTAGCATGTGTTTGTTTGTTTTCTGTCTGGATCCCCGTTAGTCGCAGAAGCTGTTCTTCTTCGGGGTGCGGCGATATAAGTAAAGATAACACCCCATATCATTTACATACGATGTATAAAATACAGCATCCCTTGAGGTTGAGATGAGCTGAAATGTTCCTTTCAGAGTAAAGATTTTACTTTAAACAAAAACAAATAAAATCAGGATTTAAATGCATCTTATCGTGAGTCACTTGGTAATATCCACCCAACTATCTTCCTTCTATTATGAGCTCGACTCGTTCATTATTTAAACCTGCGTTACGGAGATATAGCAACCGGTATCGATCGAATTTTGGTGCAAAAAAACAATAAAACCTTTTCTTTTGTTGCTGCTGTCTACATTTAAGATTAATTAATTAAAATAATTTAAGAAGTTGCTGCAGAAAGTTTGTTGTTTCCTTGTTCGTCGTGATTGGAGGCTGTAGTTTGCTTGAATTCAAGTCAATTACAGCAGTTTTTAGTGTCCAGCAGGGGGCAATTCCACTGGTTTCAAAAAGACCCTAAGTGTATGTAAGCTTATGAGAAAATTTGCCTACTTCTCACTTGATTTATAAACAAACTAAGCAGTTTCCTAATGAGTTTATGGTCTTGATGGCTAGTTTGGTCCCATTTAGGGTAAAATAAACGTCCAAATATGGTCCAAAAAAACAAGATGGCAGGACATAATGCAAAATTTAAGGGCCTTGAACTCAGATGGACGATGTCGTAAGCAAATTAATGGGATTATGTGGTTTTGCTACAGGACTGGTTTGTTGTTGTCACCATTAACATCCCTTCACGAGTACAAAGAACCTTTCGTCTCGACAGCTTCACATACATGAATGCGTCAGTCGGCGCTCTTATTAACCTTCGAGTCACTCCGAGTTGCGTCTCTCCGGTACACCAGCACACACCGTGAATGCAGCATCAGCCAGAGGATGATTAATGAAATGGAGGCTCCATCGGCGTCGCTCAGGTCTCCGTTTTCGTCCAACCCTCGCTCCCCTTCGGCGCTCTGGCATCTACGAGACTCGCCGTCCAATGAGAGAGTCCAGATCCATGTGGAGGCGGGCCAACAGCCCACATCTGACATCATCTTAAGACCTGGCACAGTTTGGCAGCATGACACTGGCTGTCTCACACATTCACACACACACACTCACACACCTGCGAGCGAGAGAAGATGAAGAAAGAAGTGGGAAGTCTTGGGAGGGTGTGAAAGTCGAGTGCGTGAATGCGTTTATCGGTGTTTAAAATTTGTGCGCGTTCGGCGTGTTGATTGGTCGGGGACGGCGAGGCTGGTTTGTGTGTTATGCGAGAGGCAGGATGGCAGGTGAGAAGCAGAGAAGTGTTAAAAACAGAGAGTGTGAGAATGACACAGATGGGCTGCAGAGACGATGATGACGAAGGGGAAGAAAAAAGCGCTTTGGATTAGAGAGTAGAAACCGAGCGAGAGCGAGAGCGTCTCTCGGGGCTGTTAGAATGATTAAATATCAAATTGAACAATTAATCAATCAGTCGAGCAACGTCTCGTTCCCGCTTCTTATTGTGGAGCTTTTTCTTTGTGTTATATATTTATTTATCTGCTGGGTTTTGACAAAGAACCGATTGTAAGATGTCACCCGGGAAGATTAACAACTGCACCGATAAATTGATCCTAAACGTACATTACAGCCAGCTGCCAGTTTATTAGACACACCGAGCTCAAACTATTGGCTTATTTCCATTGATATGTACAGGGTGGACGAAATAATAGCAGCATGTGTCAGTGTAAACAGCACCACTCCGAAATGACCGTGAAGTCAAACTAGAGACCACCAGACACCAGCTGGCTGATAATCAACACCTGAAACAGATTATTAGATTAGACTGCATTAGCTTTAACGAGGTGTTCCAGCTTTGATATGTTGGTTAAACCGCCCCAAAAGCGCAACCCTAATCCTCCAGAATAAATGTTTGTTTCTGCAAACCACAGATTTGTTTAAACTTTACATTTCTTCTTTCAATTTTCTGTTTTCAACGCTGGTTCAGGCACAAACACCACTTGGTAAGGGTCAGGAAAAGATCGTGTTTTGGCTTGAAATACCAACGTTGGTCACCACAAACACGGCTGGAGATGTCGTTCAAAATATCCTGTTGTAAGATACTATAATTATAACTTTAGATTAGACTGCATTTAGCTTTGTTCCAGCTTTGAAATGTTGGCTAAACCCCCCAAAAATTCACGCATCTACATGAACTAAGCGCAACCCTAATCACAGATTTGTTTAAACTTTACATTTCTTCTTTCAATTTTCTATTTTCAACGCTGTGTTTAGGGTCTGGTCAGGTTCAAGCACAAACACCACGTGGTAAGGGTCAGGAAAAGATCTTGAAATACCTACGTTGGTCACGACAAACACGGCTGGAGACGTCCTGAGGTCTCGTTCACAATATCCCTTTGTAAGATGCTGACAACTGTTGAAATGCTATGCTAGGGTCAGGAAAAGATCGTGTTTTGGCTTGAAATACCAACGTTGGTCACCACAAGATACTGACAACTGTTGAAATGCTGTGAGGGTATCAGGAGTTTGCAGAAACGTTTGGTGTAGAGACTTTATTCTGGTGACCGGGCTGCTGATGAACCAGGTTTCTCTTGGTTGAATGCAGTAACCAAATCAAAAATAAGCATTTTGTTCGTTGCTTGATTCATCTCTCAGATGTCCTTAAACCTGGACTGATACACAACACGGCAACTCAAGTGCAATTTGTTTGAACTGAGCCTACAAAGAACAGCTTCTTTCTGTCTCAATCAGTCGGTTTCTGCAGCTGGACGGTAAAAATGCAGCCACATTGTGCTCCGGCTCTTTGCAGTAACCAGGTTACCGCGGCGCACGTGAACTCGTTCTCTCCGATTTGCTTCCGTTAACCTGATTTCTCCCGGTAACCTGGTTTCCCGTGCCGTTGATAATGGGTTAACGCAAATCCCGTGAGAGTACGAACATGGCATCTCGTGTTTCACACTATAATAGAAGCATCCGTGTCACTTCCAATGTGTGCCGGTTGTTTATTAAAAGAGAGAGAGAGAGAGAGGGGGGAAATCACTTTAAAAGCTCAGACGTGGGAACGCTCTTGTCATCGATGGTGTTTAGAAGTGTCGTGACAGCTGGCTCATAGTGTCTCCCTCCTTGTAGTATTGATGCAGTGTGTGTGTGTGTGTGTGTGTTTGCATCCAAACACGCCGGTGGTGCTCGCCGGGTCCTGGCACACCACCTGCTCCGTCTTCGCGGCAGGTTCTGGCGCTGTCGCCCGAGGAGTCCCTCACGTTTCATCTTCGTTTTACGTCTCCGCCAGGCCTGCAGCGGCGCGAGACCTGCAGGAGTTTGTGCTCCGGTTCCACGAACGCCGCCAAAAAGCTGTCCGTCGTGAAGCATAAGGCTGGCTCGTTTCCACCTGGACGCTGTTCTCCCATCTGCTTCCATCCCAGTGATCAATTCTGACCCAAATCTTGTCACCTTGACTTAAGCAGACCAACAAGGGGCAATTGATGCCCTCGAAATCAGACCTAAAAGCTTTTTTTTGTTTGTTTTTTAAGCTCTGTAAAGAGACATCTTTGAAGTGGCTCTGTAGTGCCGCGGCTAATACGTTCCTTGTTTGCTGGAAAATGTTGAAAGGGTAAGACAATGTACGGACATCAAATGGCCTCTTGTGCAATAATTAAGTTCCCGCAGTAATTTAGAATTTGGAAAAGCTTGTTCAGACATTTCCACACAAAGAAACGTCTGAACAAGCTTTTTGTATCTCGTAAATGTCCGTCACTTATGAACCAGGACAAACAGCCTTATTTTTGTGCGTTCTTAAAGGGGTTTTATGAGAAAGCAGAGCCGGATTATTGCTCCTAAACATTTGTCATGTGAGCAAATGGCCCCACGTGACAATTGTCAAGAAGTAAAGCAAAACAATTTGGATGACTTTTCAAGAGACATTGTTAAAGACACACTGTGGAATTATTTCTCCCATCTAGTGGTTAAATGTTATTCTGCATCCAAACGAATACTGCTCTCTAGCGCCTCTCGCGTTTTCAAATATGCGTTGCGAGCCTGTTGGAACTACGGCAGGCGGGATGTGTCAAGATTCAAGAAGCTGTGACAACAACATGTCTTCAAACAGCACTTCATCAAGTTTAGTTTCGGGTGATGAGGTACGTTATTTCAAACAGACTTCAAACTGCAGCTGACGAGCGCGTCTGGCTAAGCTCCTTCTCCGTTCCACAGTCACGCTGGCTCTGAGTGAAAACGCCTTTAGCCTTATCTGTACCACGTAGAGCTTTTTGTCCCTCTCACCAGTTCATCGTTTTTTATAGAGCGGAAGGACATGGAAGCCTCCGTAGAGCTCGCCCGTCCTATGGAAATACAGAGAAGTGATTCTTCCCTCAGGAGGAGAAGTGAGATTGTTGGCAGAGATCATTTTACACCAATGAGGACTTATTTATGAATGAAGACGCTGATTTGAGGTAATAAATTACTTAAAACACTACACAGTGGACCTTTAAATCAGCTTTATCAAAGCAGAAACAGAAGAGTTGTCAGATGGCCCCTCGAGCATTTCCCCGTGGTTTTACTGTTGGCGCCACTTTGGTAAAGGCAGTGATTTGGTAGCAACATGGCTACCGCTAATAGCCTAGCTACGGTCCAAAGTGAAAAAAGAACCTCAAGAAGCCAAATTTTACCTCTAAATCCTGATCTGAGTGCTATGAAAAGGCAGAGCTAAACACCTGGTTGTATTAGGTTCAAGTCCTAGTGATGAGAGGAAACACAGCCGTTCACTCTTGTTTTACCTTGGTTACCGTCTTCGCCTCCTCCGTCAGCGGGGTTCTTATTCCAGTTGTTCCATCGTTACCTTGGGATAGTGACTGGGGAAAGCGATGCCTCTTCCTTTTTTGGTTTAGCGTTCGTTTGTCGTTTTTGCTTCTGGGAAGAATCCGGCCCAGTGGCACAACAGAGGGTACTAATCTATATGCAGATAGTGTCATTTTTCTAAAGGCGTTAAACTGTGCAATCAGTATTTAAAATTTTACAAAAGTCATCTCTTGTCAGTTTAAGTTAATCAGAAACCAACAAAGACGCATTTAATCTGACATCAGTCCAACTTTATCAGAAGAAACAGAAGAAGAACGGGGCAGTTGGCATTGACAGAAATAGCCGGCCGGGGTGACTGACCAGATAAAGTATGAAAACAAAAAAAAAAAGAAAAGAAAATTCCCACGGTCACAGCAGAGGCCACGCTGTTCGACTGACGGGTCATCTCTGGGAACAGCAGTGCAAAAACATGGAGGGATTCATTTCACCATGGATCCATATGCTCTCATTGCGATACCACTTTGTTTCGGGGATGTCGATGAGTCTTTCCTGCATCTTCCTCCTCCAACGAGTAGAGTCATCTCTTTGTAATGGTGAGAAAAAGATCTGTTTTAAACGGAGCATGACTTTTTTAAATGAACATTTTTTCCGATATAGACACGTAACCGGCGAGTGTTGCAGTTTTTATCATCCCAAAACATACAAATTTAAACTTCCAACACGCCTTGAATGTAAGATCCCTTTTTTCGCTCTGGATTTGTCCAATTGCATCACCCTCGACTAAATATCCGTTAAGTAAGAGGAGCTCTTTGTTGTTTGACTGCGTCCTCGGTGTCATCATACTCATAAAGTCGCTCTAATTAAGTTTAATTAGAGTCTTTATAACGGTTCCTGTGAGCTGCAGCGAGTGCGTTAACATCCCGCGGTGATATACGAGTTAATAAGTGATACGAGCCGCGGCGTGTAAAGGTCTCGCTTGTATATAAGTATGTAGATCCGGAGAATATGCGAGATGACGTGCGTAGTGGAGTTTTATGTGTAGGACATTATGAGTGTCTTCTTCGTGTGTGTGTGTGTGTACGTGGTGTGTAAACCGGTGAGTGCGAGCAGTGTGTGTTTGATGTTCCATTTACCCTTTTTCATAATTCATGGCGTTGGGAAAATGGACTGAAGCGGAGGTGGCTGTTACGTGTGTGTGTGTGTGTGTGTGTGTGTGTGTGTGTGTGTGTGTGAGTGTGTGTGTGTGCAGCGGGATAACAGGATGAGCGTTCTGTGGTCGAAGATGAAACAGACAAGAGTGTGTCTTTGAAATGCAAAGAGTGGCGATAGCAGTGATTGGCCACTGTGTTGAGGAGGAGCGAGGAGTTTTTTCGCAGCATTTCATCATAATACACACACACACACACACACACACACTCCCTCGCCCTCTCTCTCTCACACACACACACACACACACACACGGGTTATTAATGACAGCATTGTTAATTCATTATTATTTTATTTACCTCTGTGACATAAAAACACGGGCTAATTCGCCACAGCTCTGAGCTCTGGAGGGTTGTGTGTTTGTGTGGCGTTTGTGTTGCGTTGAGTGTAACGTTGGCTCACACACACACACACACACACACACACACACACACAGAGACAGTGTCTAGTGGTGGGGCCTGGGGACCAATTTATTTACATGCAGTGGAAGAGGAACAGAGGATTGGTGGAAGGGATATAACAAAAAGGGAAGGAGAGAGAAAGAGGAAACAGCAGGGAATTATGGAGAAAACCCAGTGGAATGAACAAGTTTCTCTTCTGTTCCCAAGGACAGACAAGACCAATTTACTATTTAGATGGCTGTGTGTGTGTGTGTGTGTGTGTGTGTGTGTGTGTTTGGCTTGCCGGTATATTGTGTGATTTGTATCATATTTCCAGAAACGCCGCTTTCATCGGCGCCCAACTGTTTTACTTCCACCGTTAAAAGGCAGATAAAACTAAAGTTAAAGCTGCAGAGCGCCTCTGCAGTGCCATATATTCAGGCAGGAAACAGGCAGCGCAGGGGGAGTTAAGTGGGTAGGAAATGTTGCCATGGCAGGAACGGGTTTGTAATCAAGGGGGACATACGATATAAACGTTCAAATGCGGCTTTTTTTTAATATCGTCTTTCTGCAGCTTCATAATGTTTATGCTTAAATAATGTAACTATACAAATATAAAATGAAAATGAATCCCTTTTTTTATTTATTTGAACCAAATGCTCAGCTGCTGTCTTTTAGGACAGTTTTTGTGTTGATTTGTTACTTCAAGAATGAAGGTTTATTTCGTACTGGTGATGACAGTGACAGCAGACTGTCATCAGCGTATATGGAGAATATAAGCGTCTCCATCGGAATAAGATGCTCACCTTTGTTAAGTTTTCCACATTGACACTGATTGTGAGCGAATTCTTTGATGAGAAAATGGTAATGTTTGTCACTAATATTGTTTTCTTTTAAATTCTGAAACCAACTTTCATGACAGTTTGTGAAATATTATCCGAATTTTAAGTCATAATTCGGTAACAGAGGTGAGAATGAGATGCTTCCCTTTGTTACGTTTCCCCGCTTTGACACTGAAATGAGCAAGTTTTTTTGATAAATACTGTTATTGTCTGTTACTATAGGTTTAATATTATTTCACAAACTGATTTTTTTATTAACTTTGACTCCTGTGACTCCGGCGCAGTCCATAAATGTAGTGTTTCATCAGTGAAACATCCGCAAAAGATAGAAAATTGTAAGTTTGTGACCATGTACATGAATACTATAGATTATATTTTGTCAATATATCATGAACCGCTGCGATGCTTTGTTTTTAATTTATAGTTTTTAATTTATTTTTTACATTTATTTTTGTCTACAGCTTTTCACAAATGTTCAGTTTTTCTGTGACAGCAGACTGTCATCAGCGTATACGGAGAGAATTAGCGTCTCCATCGGAAATAAGATGCTCACCTTTGTTAAGTTTTCCACATTGACACTGATTGTGAGCGAATTCTTTGATGAGAAAATGTGATATTGTATTCTTTTAAATATTGAAACCAACTTTCATGACAGTTTGTGAAATATTATCCAAATTTTAATCCATAGAATTTATTACAGAGGTGAGAATGAGATGCTTCCCTTTGTTACGTTTCCCCGCTTTGACACTGAAATGAGCAAGTTTTTTGATAAATAGTGTTATTGTCTGTCACTATAGGTTTAATATTATTTCACAAACTGATTTTTTTATTAACTTTGACTCCTGTGACTCCGGCGCAGTCCATAAATGTAGTGTTTCATCAGTGAAACATCCACAAAAGATAGTTGTGAACAAAAATCGAAAGTTTGTGACCATCTACATGAAAACTATAGATTATATTTTGTCAATATATCATGAACCGCTGCGATGCTTTGTTTTTAATTTATAGTTTTTAATTTATTTTTTACATTTATTTTTGTCTACAGCTTTTCACAAATGTTCTGTTTTTCTGTGACAGCAGACTGTCATCAGCGTATACGGAGAGAATTAGCGTCTCCATCGGAAATAAGATGCTCACCTTTGTTAAGTTTTCCACATTGACACTGATTGTGAGCGAATTCTTTGATGAGAATGTTTGTCACTAATATTGTTTTCTTTTAAATATTGAAACCAACTTTCATGACAGTTTGTGAAATATTATCCAAATTTTAATCCATAGAATTTAGTTACAGAGGTGAGAATGAGATGCTTCCCTTTGTTACGTTTCCCCGCTTTGACACTGAAATGAGCAAGTTTTTTTGATAAATAGTGTTATTGTCTGTTACAAACTGATTTTTTTATTAACTTTGACTCCATAAATGTAGTGTTTCATCAGTGAAACATCCACAAAAGATACTTGTGAACAAAAATTGAAAGTTTGTGACCATCTACATGAAAACTATAGATTTATTTTTGTCTACAGCTTTTCACACATTTTCTTTTCTTCTTGTCTTGCAGGCAGGACGCCAGCGACCTCTCTGGACCGATACAAAGGTACGGCTATACATCTTTTATTCTTTTTCGCTTTCCCTCTTACCCCTCACTCCCTCTCCTCCCTTCGGCCTCGTCCTCAATGAGGCATGCAGTGTATCTCCAGGCTTCGGGCCAAACACTGACTACATCAGCAGGCATTTTAGCTTCGGCGGTGGAGTGGTGTTGTTTTGGGGAGGGGGGTAACGTACAGTAGAAGTAGAGGAGGAAGGTGAGAGGAGGTGGTGGGTAGAAAGAGAGAGAGAAGTGCACAGACGGAGAAAAGGGAAATTGGAATCGAGAGATGTGACGCGACTCAGATCTACGGCCGAGGAGGGTCATTAAACTAAACCCTTCGGCGACAGAGCGACAGATCAAGCGAGGGGAGGGGAGAAGGGGAGAAGAAGGTTTAAATAAGGGCTGATCTTAAAATAGCAGCACCTATTTCTCATCTGAGGCACAGTTAACAGGAAAAGGACGAATATCCTGCCCTGAAAACCATCATTCCCTCAACCCCCCCCTCTTTCCTCGCAACGTGGAAAGAGATAGTAGGAGCACTTTTTCACCTGTTCGACCATTAAACATTCATAACACTCATAAAGAAGGATGATGCCCGTATAATGCTTTATGATGTGGATTATACCCACAGATAAAGCTTCCTGTTGCAACACTGCTTAAATATTACAGTTTGTATGATCTACAAGTGCAAGTGTGACCCCGTAATTTGTCGTTGTTGGGTTGAAATTTGGGGGAAATGAGCCTTTACTTACTAGCGACTAGCTGCTGTTGGTTGTCTGTGGTTCAAAAGCAAGTATATGTCCTGGAATAATGTTTATACGCTGATTCCTCTTGCTTGAGCTGAGCAGATTATCTTGTTGCTGTATGTCAGTAAAGTTATATCTATTTCAGAGGACAAATAAACTACCTCGGCTTCACGACGCCTCAGATACCAAATAATATATCAAACCGGGACATTGGACTCTTCTGAAATATATTTTTCTTTGAACAGTAGGTTTTTTCCCAAATAACCGGGTCTTTATCAGAAAATAGTACTTATCAGACAAACAATGAAAATGTTGAGTTGAGGAACAGAGTAAATGTGGTCTTTTTTTCTTCGAAGCAGTCCCAAAGGTGAGAGAACGATCACAGTGATGGATTATCTCAGCACAACCAGCTTTTAGTCTCCGCTGATTTTCATTCCGTAATGAAATGAGCTGGATCTAATGGCTAATGGTTAGAAACCCATTTTGAAAATATGGAAATATGCGGCGGTAATGTAAAGAATATGCGATTTTAATGGGCTGAATCTTGTCTGACCGTTCGTGTAAGTCCTTTAAGTAATTCAGGAGCTCTATAGATTTAACTTCTGTCTTTTATTTATGAATGTTTTTATCAATTTAACCTCTAAATACTTTGCGGGAAGAGAAGAGGGGGGTAAAATGTGACGCTATAATGATCAATTCTGCAAAAGTCTACATCGTTTTTCTCATAACGGATCTGAATGATATTGATTTTTTTTAAGTCAAGGTCCCCTATATATAGAAGCATCTGTCTAAATCCAGCTCGACGGTATTTCGCAGGCAAAAAACCCAGCAGGTAAATGAGCTCAGATCTAAAAATAAGATCCTGCACGGAAACAAGACGCCGGCGGAGAAGCAGCAAAACACGGGGAGCAAAAAAGAAAAGAGACGATGACTGTGGCTGTGAATAATTAGGCAAAATAGTTTGCTTTTGTTTTTCTCTGTGATTGGAGAAAATAGGCGAGGCTGTGACTGGCGCATCACACACACACACACACACACACACATTTACACAACTGTGTGTGTTACACGCTAATCCGCCACACAGCTGCGTCATTCCAGAACGTGTGTTTACTTCCTCTCCGCCTTCACCAACACCACCGCCATCACCGCCGCCGCCGCCGACCCCCCACAATCCCCCTGCAAACACACACACACACACACACAATCACACAAAAGAGAACTGGGCGTGTAATTTGATCCTGTGCGCTCTCCTCCTCTAATGAAGCTCTCTGGCGGTTTGACTGACACCCGGCTCGTTATTTAAGCGTCTGTTGTGGGCCAGGAGGAGGAAGAGGAGGAGGAGGAGGAGGAGGAAGGGGGGGATTCGGAGACAGAGATAGGAAAAGTGGAAACAAGGGAGCCGAAAGAGAGGATGGGGTTGGAATTGGGAGGATGGGGATGGATAAACAGACAACAGGAAATAAAAACAGGCTTGAGAGATGGAGTAGGGATGGAGGAGAGGAGGGTCATGGGAGTCGTAGGAGAAGAGGAGGAAAACATGGAGAAAAAAAACAACAATCAAGAGAAAGGAAGAGTGTTTGGGAGGGCGCGGAGCCGACGGAGCCGACGCCGGAAACAGGGGTGATAAAGGGTGTGAGGGGAGTGTGTATACGAGTGTGTGTGTGCGCGAGTGTGGGCATAATTGCAGGTCTTTGTGCTGATAATGTTCTTTGAAGGCACACAGCTGATAATTAGCGAGCGTGGCTCCACCGATGCCTTTCAGCATCGGTCATTATGAGCCGCAAACCCGCTATTGGCTCTGACATGACCTCCTGAGATGTGGGGAGGACGCGGCGCTCGTGCTCGCACGTACCCGCCCTCGTGCAAAAAAAAAAAAAAAAAGGAAATACACAAATCGTCGTAAACAAGCGTTGATTAGTGTATGAATAGCGTCGGCTCACGAGTGGAACAGATACAACAGCTCTCCGAAGGCCTCGAGTTCCTCTTTGGCACGAGGGCTACAGGTGTGTGTGAGACGCACAAATGCACACACACTTCCTGTTTACCGAGCCAGACACACACAGACAGCCGAGACTATAATTACAGACATTCACACAATGTGGCGTCCCGGTACGCTGCGTCCGTTATTGCCTCCCCGGTTGCCACATGACAACGGCGGTCCCTCGCTACAGCGGCTGCTCGGCACGCCGCTTCTGGCCCCGCCTCCCTCCAGTATTCCCACATCTGAATATGTATGAGCGGAGGGATCAGGCCTCGCTGCAGACGGAAGACACCGGCTGGAGTATTCTCTCTCCTCCGCAGTGACAGTTATCAGTGTTAAAGGCTCCTTCCCGAGCTCTAATTTATCCCCCAGTGGGGAAAATGTCCGACGAGAGCTGCGGTCTGGAAGACGGGGCTTTCTAAAAAACACTCCCAGTCAGCATAACCGGCGAGAATGTGCTGTCATTTAAGGCGGAGGAGGAATTTGCTCATTTGGTCTTTTGGCGCCCGGACTTTACACTTTACAACAGTGAAGCACGATGGCTGCATGTGTTCTTCCCCCAGTTGGACTAGGAACCTTTGGTAGAGCCGGTACCAGGGTCTAAATTAAATTCCAGGAACAATATTTTACCCTGTAGGGGTAGTGCTTTCCAAAAATACAGGAGTTTTGGGGGTTGGTCCCAAGTCGTTGCTGGTCGTAAGACAACAAGAAGCTTGTTTGAAGGGTCTTTTGACTTCAGGGGACTGAGGTATACTTGTGGTTCCTTGAAAAGAAATACCCAGGAGTAGAAGTTCCGGGTACTTTTGGAGAAAATAGTCATGTAGCAGCCGTCGCCAGCGGACTGATTTAATCTTCTAGACAGCGGTGGAAATGCAGACAACAGTAAAGCACGATGGCTGCATGTGTTCTCCCAAGAGCGACGCAGATTTTGAGAGAAACTCATGACAGGAACTTCCCCCAGTTGGACTAGGAACCTTTGGTAGAGCCGGTACCAGGGTCTAAATTAAATTCCAGGAACAATATTTTACCCTGCAGGGGTAGTGCTTTCCAAAAATAGAGGAGTTTTGGGGGTTGGTCCCAAGTCGTTGCTGGTCTTAAGACAACAAGAAGCTTGTTTGAAGGGTCTTTTGACTTCAGGGGGAACGTAGACAACAACGGACTGAGGTATCCTTGTGGTTCCTTGAAAAGAAATACCCAGGAGTAGAAGTTCTGGGTACTTTTGGAGAAAATAGTAATGAAGACAACACCGGCCAGAAGGAATCCTTGTAGTTCCTTGAGTTTCTTGTTCTTTGGGTGAGATAGGCGCATGCAAAAATTTTGGTATCTCCCTGTTCTTCTTCGTCCTCTTCTCTTTATTCTCTAGCAGGAACCAGCTATATACCTACCTCTGCTAACCAGTTTTGTTTGTCTTGGTTTTGAGATATTCATATCCAAAAAATTGAGCTCAATGTCTGCGTACTTCAACGTGGATAACAAGCGGTCGTGTTAACGGGGGGGAATCATAGCCTCTGTCTTGTCTCAAAAAAAAAAAGGTTTGAGCACTCTGAGATTTTGGAACCACAAGGAACTTACGTATCCTTGTGGTTCCTTGAAAAGAAATACCCGGGAGTAGAAGTTCCGGGTACTTTTGGAGAAAATAGTCATGAAGCAGTCGTCGCCAGCGGACTGATTTAATCTTCTAGACAGCGGTGGAAATGTAGACAACACTGGCCAGAAGGAATCTTGTAGTTCCTTGAGTTTCTTGTTCTTTGGGTGAGATAGGCGCATGCAATAATTTCGGTAGCGGCTGAAAAAACTCCCTGTTCTTCTTCGTCCTCTTCTCTTTATTCTCTAGCAGCAACCAACTATATACCTACCTTTAGTAACCAGTTTTGTTTGTCTTGGTTTTGACATATTCAGATCCAAAAAAAGTGAGCATGGAAGTGTCAAAGTGATATCAACTCAATGTCCGCGTGCTTCAACGTGGATAACAAGCGGTCGTGTTAGCGTTGGGGGGAATCATAGCCTCTGTCTTGCCTCAAAAAAAAAAGGTTTTAGCACTCTGAGATTTGGTTGAAAACTCTATTAACTGAGCCTTGAGCTGAAATGATTTCCATCCGAAACACATCTCGCAGCTTTTTGTGGCCGAGGTGCAAATCAAGGTCTTTAATTTACTACATTTCCAAAACACACAACACAGACGGGAGAAATGCTATTTCTGTCGCCGAGTGGAGACGGTGGTAGCTCAGAAAGAAAGTTACCTGCACGGCTCCACTCGAGGAGGCAGGTGAGGGGAATCTGTGTGGTGTGATTTGGGTGAAGCGACCCTTCGAACAGCCGACGCCGCTGCTCCGCCTCATCCTCCTGCTCCCCGGGATTGAAATCCTCGCTGGGTTTTCTTTTTAATTGTGGGAGGCTGCGCTGGTGTCATGCTCGCTCGTTCATCCATTTTTCATCCAAACACATGAATTATGAAGAGCTGCAAATGACGGGGAGGGACGGAGACGGGAGGAGGGAGGAGGAGGAGGAGGAGGAGGAGGAGGAGGAGGGTGGAGGAGGCTGTCTGCAGAGAGCTGGACGGACGTTTAGACATCTTTTCTTCCTTCGCTTCTCCACAATCTGTCTTTTCTCTCTCAGGAACGTTTTCTTTTCTCTCCGAGTGACACGGGTTCAATTTGTGGACAAGACACACACACACACACATGCACACACACACACACACACACACACACACACACAGGAGGTGGCAGGTGAACATACAGAGGCTCGGGAGGGGCTTACTGCTTTGTGTGTGATTCAGACCATTGACCTGGAACACATTGGGTGCTGAGAGAATAAAAACTATTACACACACACACACACACACACACACTCTATTGGTCTCTAAGCTCAGAGCCTTTATTACTGCTGTTGTCGGTCCATTAATAATAATAATAATAATAATAATAATAATGATAATAAACACGTATTTATTGTTTTTATTATTTTTTTAAGTTTGTATATTTGTCTGAATATTTTCATAAATTATTCACATTCAGTCTAATTGCAAATACATAATTGTTAAAATGTATTATAGTCATTACGTTGCTCCCAAGATGGCGGCGGCGGCGACAGAGGTTACCATGGTTATCCTTACTTTTGTTCAGCTGACGTAACCTGTGAATCAAAGCACACACACACACACACACACACACACACACACATCTTCTGTCCTCCTGAAACACTGCTGGTATGAGACTCATCCACACACACACACATGCTACACACACACGTGCTACACACAGAGCAGCGTGCCCCAGGGGCTTCTGGGATAGTGGAGTGTTTTCTCTTCCAGCTGATGCTCTCTGAGGTGGGTGGAGGCGGGTGGAGGAGGGTGGAGGGGGGAGCTGGAGTCGTGGGTGTGTCTCCTTCACATTCCACTGCTCCCGAAACAATAACAATATTTATTTATAACACATCTCGTGTTTGTTGTTTCTGCACATTCGTCCTAATTCTGTCCCGCTCGCCACCGACGCCGACTTCTCGCCAACCTCGTCGTTCGCCATAATTAATCATTATCACGTTAATTTTGAGGCGTTTGTGTGATTAACAACACACACTCGGGATAAAGAAACAATTTTTTTGTGCTTATTAAATCATTTCTGCAAGACGCGCAAAAAAAAAACCTTTCCGATAACGAGAGCGTGACGTGAAGAAATATCTTTAGATTTGCTCGTTCTCATCGGCTTCATTTACATTCGCTCGTTTGCACGTTTGTCTTTTTTTTTTCCTGTATTGAGGCACGTGTGTGTGTGTGTGTGTGTGTGTGTGTGTGTGTGTGTGTGTGTGATGTTGGGGGAACTCGGTGTGACGATTTTTTTTTTTTTTTTTTTTTGTTCCTCTTTTTCTTTTTCTTTTTTTTTTCTGTGAGAGGCTCCAGATGGCTGAGAGACAGGTGAGCCAATTAGCGAGTCTCACTACACAGCAACATCATCACACCGGCGGAGCACGACAGCCAAACACACACACACACACACACACACACACACACACACACACGGAGAGAAAACATACCCACATTCCACACGACGCCGCCGCTGCCGTTGTGTTTAACATTACCGCCGTAATGCGCTGATGTGTCTCTCAGCCCCGTCAATACGCCATCATGAGCCCGTCGATGTCGTCGTGGATGTGGAATTGATTTTACGATACGCGGCGATGTCGGGAATGATGACAAATGATCCTCTAATTTTAGCTCGTTACGACGGTCGCTGCCGTCGCAACATACAGCGCATAGCGCGGCGGCCCATTATGCGTGTTTCACACGACCCAGAAAACAGGCATAATGGGCAGATTTGAATTGATTTACTTGTGTATTCATTTATTTTCAAGGAGCCAAAAATATTTCGCCGAGCCTCGCTGATGTTCATTATAATTCTAATGAAGTCGAAAATCTTCACAAAAGAGGAGAGCGGCGGGAAGACGGCAAGTCTAAACACAACAACAACAACAACAACAGCAACACAACGAGCGTCACATCATCCCTCTCTCTCTGACAATCCTCTCGCTGCATCTCACCGCTGAATAACAGGATATTAGACGCAGAGAATGCAGATTTTCTTTTTTTTTCGCACCGTTAATGAGCCATCAGCCTCGGTGGAAAACACACCTGACCCCACACCCTCCTCCTCCGCCTCCCGGCTTCCATACCTGCATCCATATGACGCGGCGCACATACTCACGTTATTATTTGAAGGGCTTCTGTTTGTTATTTTTCTTTTTGTTAGGGGATAATTGAGCCGCCATGACGGCCGCTTTCCCGCCTAATGGAAGGGGACAAATTAATCTCCCCCCGCTAATGTCTGCAAATGGAACAGGACCACTCCTGCCACCTCCGTGCACCGCCAGCCCGCCGCGAGCGAGTGCGTTACGAGCGACTGTCAGGTTGAGGCGGATGTTTCCGATGATGGATATGATGCGGCTCGATTTAGAAATGCATCTGAAAATATTTTTAATTTATGCGCTCCTGAGTTTTAGAGCTCAAGGATGTCGATGACGAGGTTCCAACCAAAGATCTGGAAACAGTTCTGGTTTTGGTGGCACCTGACGTTTGTTTCTGAGTGTCAGATTGTCTTTTAGACATTTCTAACTGCCGACATTCGTACAAAACGTGTCAAAGGATGCCTAACACTAACCCAAATGCCTTGAGCGATGCTCGTGGTGACCAAAGATGCAGAAACTGTGACTGTGGCCTTCAGGTTTCCATTGACGAGGTTGTGTAAAGAGAGACGGTGGATTGTTACCGACTCTGAAAAAAGTATCTGGGTCTACAGATTGTTATTCATTTGTGGTTTATTGCCTTAAAAGCTGAACTATTTTCAACGTATTTCACCTCGTCTCAGAGATGCAGACTTGAGACGTGACTTGGACTTTACTTAAGACTTACCTGAGTCTCTGAAGACGTGAGTTTGAAATCCCGGAACAACAGAAAATAGATGTTTCCGATGATGGATATGATGCGGCTCGATTTAGAAATGCATCCGAAAATATTTTTAATTTATGCGCTCGTGGGTCAGATGACGAGGTTCCAACCAAAGATCTGGAAACAGTTCTGGTTTTGGTGGTACCTGACGTTTGTTTCTGAGTGTCAGATCGTATTTTTAGACATTTCTAACTGCCGACATTCGTACAAAACGTGTCAAAGGATGCCTAACACTCACCCAGATGCCTTCGACGTGACCTTGGAAAACCTTGAGCGATGCTTGTGGCGACCAAAGATGCAGAAACTGTGACTGTGGCCTTCAGGTTTCCATTGACGAGGTTGTGTAAAGAGAGACGGTGGATTGTTACCGACTGTGAAAAAAGCTGAAAGCTGAACTATTTTCAACGTATTTCACCTCGTCTCAGAGATGCAGACTTGAGACGTGACTTGGACTTTACTTAAGACTTACCTGAGTCTCTGAAGACGCAAGTTTGAAATCCCAGAACAACAGAAAATAGATGTTTCCGATGATGGATATGATGCGGCTCGATTTTAGAAATGCGTGCGAAAATATTTTTAATTTATGCGCTCGTGGGTCAATGACGAGGTTCCAACCAAAGATCTGGAAACAGTTCTGGTTTTGGTGGTACCTGACGTTTGTTTCTGAGTGTCAGATCGTCTTTTTAGACATTTCTAACTGCCGACATTCGTACAAAACGTGTCAAAGGATGCCTAACACCAACCCAGATGCCTTCGACGTGACCTTGGAAAACCTTGAGCGATGCTTGTGGTGACCAAAGATGCAGAAACTGTGACTGTGGCCTTCAGGTTTCCATTGACGAGGTTGTGTAAAGAGAGACGGTGGATTGTTACCGACTCTGAAAGAAGTATCTGGGTCTACAGATTGTTATTCATTTGTGGTTTACTGCCTTAAAAGCTGAACTATTTTCAACGTATTTCACCTCGTCTCAGAGATGCAGACTTGAGACGTGACTTGGACTTTACTTAAGACTTACCTGAGTCTCTGAAGACGCAAGTTTGAAATCCCAGAACAACAGAAAATAGATGTTTCCGATGATGGATATGATGCGGCTCGATTTAGAAATGCATCCGAAAATATTTTTAAGTTATGCTCTTGTGGGCTTCAGGGGGGTTGAGTTTCAGAGCTCCAACCAAAGATCTGGAAACAGTTCTGGTTTTGGTGGTACCTGACGTTTGTTACTGAGAGATTATACTGCGTCAGATTGTCTTTTAGACATTTCTAACTGCCGACATTCGTACAAAACGTGTCAAATGATGCCTAACACTAACCCAGATGCCTTCGACGTGACCTTGGAAAACCTTGAGCGATGTTTGTGGTGACCAAAGATGCAGAAACTGTGACTGTGGCCTTCAGGTTTCCATTGACGAGGTTGTGTAAAGAGAGACGAGGGATTGTTACCGACTGTGAAAAAAGTAGCTGTGTCTACAGATTGTTATTCATTTGTGGTTTATTGCCTTAAAAGCTTAACTATTTTCAACGTATTTCACCTCGTCTCAGAGATGCAGACTTGAGACGTGACTTGGACTTTACTTAAGACTTACCTGAGTCTCTGAAGACGTAAGTTTGAAATCCCAGAACAACAGAAAATAGATAAAACAGCCACAGGCAGCTCTTGCACGGCCTCACAACTCGAATATCAAATGATCGTGCCGGCATTGTAGGGATTTGACGCCGGCTTTGTGAAGACGTTAACGCACCTTGTAAACCAAAATCCCTCAAATGTCGAGGGTGGCGACTTCCGATGACTCGCAGTTTTGCTCATGAGCCAAAACCTGAGACTTTAAAAAACACACAACTCTGCTTTTGGCTCTGAAACAAAAAACTATAATCGCTAATTAGCAGCAGCAGCGCGCTAAAAACTAATTAGTAACAGATTACTTTTTCTAAGTGACTTCGTCAGCACTGTCGGCTGCCGCCTGGTGTCTGAGGATGAGTCCTCGAATCTCGGCAATTAAGTTCTTCTCCTCGAACACCTGCACGGCATCAGTCTGACTGCAGAGTCTGTTCGTGTTGGTACGTATACGTGACGTCTCCGGGGCGGGAGGCCCGGCTGAATGTCATCCTATTTTCCCATCTTAATAGCCCGTGATCCCGCAGCCGACCGCCTCCTAAGCCCCTTCCTGTGGATGACCTCCAGGGAAGATTGTGTTGCTGCCGTTGGAGTACAGACGAGTTGATTACGCGGCAGTGCCGAGGCTTTGTTCTAAGCATACGCCCGTCCTTGGCTTTGGTGAGGGGAAAGAAAAAAGGAGATAGATGAAGAGAGGCGGGAAAAAAGGAGGAAGAAGAGGACTCTTATCTCTCCCGCGGGAGTTTTACATCCTTTCATTCCAGATTGTCTTGGCGACCTTCTGGCCCCGCCCCGGTTCATCCCGAACCCTCCGCCGCATCGCTTGTTTACTGTCCCGTAATGACATTGTCAACGGCGACAATACGCCGGCTTATCGCGAGGTGTCGGCCGCCACAATGGCTGAATGGCGGCGTAATGGGAAGGCGAATTCGTCCCGTTGTCATCTTGAAGTCTTCGGAGGCGCTCTTCCTACTCGCTCGTGTGTGCCGGTGAAAGATAAGATTAATTCTTCATATCGCGGGCTGATTGCAGAATCTTGTATCTAATGCAATTTTTATTTCTCACCCTCCTCCTCCTCCTCCTCGCCTTCCCTCCTTTTCTTTTCAAACTGCAGAGTCAAGCATTTTTTTTTTCTTCTCTTCTCTTCGCTCTTTGGGGAAAAAAAAAAAAAATCTAAATAATTTATCTGTGTTTTGGTGCATTTTTTTTTTTTCCTCCCTCCCTCCTGTACTTAGAGGAGGGAGAGTGGAGAGAAGTGGAACAGAGACAGACAGACAGGAGGAGGAAAGGCAGATGAGAGTGTTTTTTTTTTTTTTGAATGGGATGAACGTGAGCGGCATGCCGACGAGGGTAAGAAAAAGGGGAGCGAAGGATGGCGGCGGGGGGCGGAGGGGGAGCGAACCCCTCGCTCTCGGCTGGAGAGGGGCCAGAGAGGAGCCTGCAGACTTTGGTAATCCCTCTTTTATTAATGTGAAGCCAAGCTCAGCAGAACGCCGGCTCGCAGACATAACAGAGCCGCTCGCAGCGGACTGTCTTTAGGCCTGTCGCGTACACGCAGATCTACTCCAGTGGCACGACCGGCCCGAGTCCCGCCCCCTCCCGTTCGCCGGGCCGGTAAGCCGCCAGTCAATTAAAGCGGCGTTCAGGCGTTCAGTCCGGTGCGCTTCCGCCCGGCGAGTCGAGCTCTCGAGTCTTTTGATCCCGCTCGGGTCCTGGCCTTGGTGTTTGGCACAAAAAGCATCCTGCGTCCTCGCCGAGCCCTGCACGTTACCATGACAACCCCCCCTCCTCCCCTCCTCCCCCTTACATCACTCAGTGCCCCCCATGTAGCCAATGGGCATTGACCTTTCGCTGTCAGAGCGTGTTAGGGAGCGAGAGATGCGGAGAGAGAGCGAGAGAGAGAGCGAAGCAGGCACTCGCCGGAAACAACAAACACAAATAGGTCATTAAATTGTAAACACAATTTAAAAAGAGACGGAGGCTGCTCGGATCGAGCCGTGGCCTCAAGTTACTGCGATGTCAGCGCCCGGGTTTGTGTTGTTTCCCCCCGAATGACAAAATCAAGATGCTCGTCTTCACGAGGCATGATGTCACGGCTCAGCGGGAGGGAGGGGGGGCGCTGAAATGAAAAAGAAAGGGAGGATGTAAACGGGGCTCAAAATTGGCTCGTAAGCTGCTGGATGGTAACCGACAGACGCCGCCATATGTCCAACGGTAGCCCTGCAACACGGGAGCATGTGCAGACAGCAGGTTTACAGCAGCAGGCAGACAGAGACAGAAACAGGCCTTCAGAGGGGTCGTCTTCATAGAAACAGATTAAAAAGGGAATATTTGGAGTTTTAAGAGCAGCTGGATCGGATCACATCGAGCTTCCAGCGTTTCTGCAGGTAAATTGCAGGTTTATGTTTAAAGCTGGATTTCGACCAGATGCCTTTGACTTTGCAAACGATGTGTTTCAGGGTGTTTCATACGTCCTTTGGTTTGATGTTTGGAGTTAATCACGAGTGCAGAAGTTGACCAGGAGAGATTTTTTTTCACCTGAGCTGAACTCTGGTCGGGAGTTTTGATTAAATTTTTAGTGTCCCGTGGTGTCAAACCTTACAAGGAGGAAGAACCTGAATCCTTGAAGTACTCACACAGCAACTTTTCGTTTCTTTAAGTCCAATTTGAAAAGTTTCTCTTGTCACAGTGGTGTTTTCTTATGGTCTGGTTAGGTTCAGGCAGAAAAAACACTTGGTTAGGGAGAGAAAAACATCACATTTTGGCTTAAAACACCCACAAACATGGCTGAAATTTGTCATGAGCTCTTGCTATATGAAACTCAGGTCGTTAACATGTAACGTGAACATGATATGACATAAATGTGAAACGTATCAGCGGAGCCGTGACGTCAGGAAGCCGCACGCAGCAGCTCGCTTCGTGTTTACCTCGCGCCGCCGTCGGACATGTGACTCCAGAGACGGAGGCAGAGGAAAGTCTAAAGGTCACAACACACTGTGTCACCTAACATCGTGTCATGTGACACACCGGCAGGAGGAGGTCATCGAGGTGCGTCGACCACGACGGTGTTATTGATGCTTTTCTGCTGTGTCATCTCGAGGAACCGCTGAAGGAAGACGGTGATGCAGCGCGACGTGGCAGCTGTGGGTTGATTCCTTTCACTTCCTGTGCAGGAGCGATGCAGAACAGCTGAGATCTGTAAGGGACTGTTCGTTATTTAAATAGAGTGCCACCGGAGGGATTTTCGGGACTTTTACATGACCCCCCTGCCGGAATAAAAATATTTTTACATGACCCTGCTATTGCTTTCGTAAAAATTGCATGCATTTTTTGTTTGCACTTCCTGTTTGTGGACACGTTACTGAGAAAAGTCCATTTTTATCGTTTCTTCCTGCACCAAACACCAAACGTGATGGCGATATTCGCGAAAAAGCGTCGCACACATTATTTCATCACAAGTCCGGTTTTACTCGGCCTGTAAACACAATTTAAAAACTGGTATATAGTTTGAAGTCCGCACTTTCGCCACAAGTTGAAACGGAGAATCAGCGAGGCTGCATCTCGCTGCTCCGTCGTCTTAAAGCGGTCACGTGATTTGGACGCGCCGGTGCGTCCGTCGACCCCAGAGGGTTAAGGATTTTTGTTATAACATTTCGTCTCGTCTCGTTTTGGTCAACGAAAATGAAGACACATTTTAGCATAGTTTTTATTTTGTAAACCACATTTAGTCTCGTTTTTATTCGTCTACAATATTGCATTATATATTTAATTATCGTTATCGTCACATGACCAGCATTTTCGTTGCATCTCGTCTCGTTTTCCTCAGGTGATAAAGGTTCGTTGACGACGATATTTAGTCATAATTTTCGTTGACGAAAGCAACACTACATGGAGGTGCGTCGACGACGGTGTTATTGATGCTTTTCTGCCGTGTCATCTCGAGGAACCGCTGAAGGAAGACGGTGATGCAGCGCGACGTGGCAGCTGTGGGTTCATTCCTTTCACTTCCTGTGCAGGAACGATGCAGAACAGTTGAGATCTGTAAGGGAGTGTTCGTTATTTAAATTGAGAGCCACCGGAGGGATTTTCAGGACTCTAATTATTTTTTACATGACCCTGCTATTGCTTTCGTAAAAATTGCATGCATTTTTTGTTTGTTTGGTTTTTTTTGCTTGCAAGCACTTCCTGTTTGCGGACACGTTACTGAGAAAAGTCAGTTTTTACCGTTTCTTCCTGCACCAAACACCAAACGTGACGGCAATATTCGCGAAAAAGCATTGCGCACATTATTTATCACAAGTCCGGTTTTACTCGGCCTATCAACACAATTTAAAAACTGGTATATAGTTTGAAGTCCGCACTTTCGCCACAAGTTGAAACGGAGAATCAGCGAGGCTGCATCTCGCTGCTCCGTCGTCTTGAAGCGGTCACGTGATTTGGACGTGCCGGTGCGTCCGTCGACCCCAGAGGGTTGAGGATTTTCGTTATAACATTTCGTCTCGTCTCGTTTTGGTCAACGAAAATGAAGACACATTTTAGCATAGTTTTTATTTTGTAAACCACATTTAGTCTCGTTTTTATTCCTCTACAATATTGCATTATATATTTAATTATCGTTATCGTCACATGACCAGCATTTTCGTTGCGTCTCGTCTCGTTCTCCTCAGGTGATAAAGGTTCGTTGACGACGATATTTAGTCATAATTTTCGTTGACTACATGGAGGTACGTCGACGACGGTGTTATTGATGCTTTTCTGCCGTGTCATCTCGAGGAACCGCTGAAGGAAGACGGTGATGCAGCGCGACATGTCAGCTGTGGGTTGATTCCTTTCACTTCCTGTGCAGGAACGATGCAGAACAGTTGAGATCTGCGATCAGAAAACGAGGGTTTGATTCATGCATCCTGGATTGTGCCTCTTTTTTGAGATGCAACCCGATAAAACAGATGTTTTGTGCTTTAATAACCGATTGTTGTGCAGAAATATGAGCTATTGTCAGCGTAAATATGGAACCATCAGTCATCACCGTCGGCCCCCTTTTTAAAAAACATTTGTAGCTCTTAATTGTGTATGTTAATTTGAAAGTGTCGCTCCGTTATTACGCTCTTTACATTCAGCTCCCAGTGTGATGAACAGAAAGCGGCATATGATCAGCGGCTGCAGCATCTGTTTGGGAAAAAAAAACGTGATCATTAACTCGGAGCCGCCGCTGCTCTTACCCGCCACTTCTTCGTTGACACGCTCGCCACGCGTCAGCATTTGTCATCGTTGCACAACCCGCCATCCGCTCCGGCTGAGACAAAGTGCAATGAGAGGCCGATCCGATTTGAATGGTAAACAACGGAGGCGGAAACGGGTAATTAAGTTAGAAGTTAGCGAGAAAAAAAAAGTGTGTCTGCTGCATTTTAATGGCTGGTGGCCCTCTCTCTCTCGTGCAGCGGCGGATAATTTAGGATTTTTCAATTGTTGTTGTTTTTCGGTGAAATGCAGGTGTTTTGTGAAGACAGACGAGTTTGCCCCGTATGCCAAACATTCTAATGAACCTCACGTACAATCCATAATTTTAACTATCCCCCACCTGCCAGCCAGCGAGCCTCACACACACACACACACACACACACACACACACACACACACACGCCAACACACACATACAGTGCACACAATATGCACTAATGAAGCTGTTCTCCTCTCCTCTCTTTTCCGTTGCTGGCTCGGTGAAACATGCATAAATCATAATAAACAGAGAGATGAATTTTTAATCAGCAGCTCCCCGCCTGTGTCTTCAGCCGCGGCCTCCTGTGGGGAGGAGACGCTGTGATGTGCCAGGTATACGGAGCCGGATCTGGCAGCGGCTCCTCCGGGAGGCCGACTCACTGAGACATGCCTGTCTGGGCTGCGTGATCCGCTGGACCGGGCCGTCTCTCTGGAGACGAGGCCGGACCTGGGCCGAAAACTCGCCGTCCGTCGGTCACACCTTCACCTGTTGGTGCGATTTGTTTGTACGGCTCAACGACGAAACTCTAAATATAATCTTTTTTAAACATCTTTTACAAGACTTTTTTGTTTAATGATCTAGTTTCCTCACCGGGGGAGCTTCTTTCTCTTTTAAAATTTGTATTATTATGTTAATTCACTTTGTATTTCATTTTTGATTTGAATATTTTATGAACTGGAGGCAAGTGAATAGATTTTAATGATGATTTTTTTTTTAGCTCCGTAAATTCACTTTATAAAATTTTAGCAGCCCACCTGCATGAAGTTCTCCGGAGGCCCTGTTGTCGGAGCCTGTCGGTGAAAGAAATCGCTCTGATTGGCTGTTCAGCTCAGCGAATCAGTGTCGCTGTCGTATCTGTGAATTTACCCATTTAGTGCGTTTCACCTTATCGCAAATGTCAATTTGTCTTGACGAATGCACACTGCTGCCACCTGGTGGCACGGAGCGGTATTACTTCTCACCCAGTTATCGAGGCTGTAGTCTTTGCGGTGCGTTCAAGTGCAGTTTTTTGGTCGAGACACAGAAGATTCACACCAGGAACTGTGGATATTTACTGTTTTTTTTTTTTTGAGACGCCCAGAAATTCTGGAAAAAAATCAATTCAGTCTTTAATTCTATGGGAATAAGATGCCTGAGTCTGGGAAGGTTTGTTAAAGGAACACTTCACTTCAGTTCATTGTGAGGAAGAAAGCCACAGAAATATAAATATATAAGGATATTTACTGTTTTTTTAAGAGGTCCAAAAAAAACAAAGTACTTTAATTCCATGAAGAGACGAGACATGGTCAAACCTGCTCGCTATTTGTGGGAATAAGATGCCCGAGCTCACTTCCGTTTGTTTGGAAGAAAGCCACAGAAATGTTTTTGTGGACTACGAAACTTCACCCAACTTTCTTTTGGCGTCGTGGTGAGTAGATACGGAGTGAATTTTCATTTTCGGGGATCTGAATACTTCTTCCCTCGCTGGTTTTATCTCGCTCTCAGAACAAACCGAGTATATTTTTACGAGGCTCTGGGCGTACAGGAGGGTGGTCAGAAGTCTGGGAATAATGCCAGGGATTGAAAACGTCTTTGTAATATCCTAATCTTGTTTTGCGGTGATTTAAACTCTCTTATTCATAAACTGTGAAAATTCAGCGCACGCCTGACTTGATGTTGAACTTGGTCTCCTTCCATCGGCTCGATACGACTTTACTATGATGTCCACGATTTATTTACCTCATAAAAACTTCATGAAGAGACGGCACGGCCGGTTTATTTTCCACTCTCGCTCTCTGGCTGTACATTTTTAAGTCCGGGCGCCAGAAACACAGACACGATGTGCAGGAAATGAACAGTGGGCATTGTCGGCGGTGGCGCTGTGCCGGACTGGGCCGGGCCCAGCGGCCTCGCAGGCAGTCCAGCGCCGGACCGGGGCTCGGCTGTTCCAGAGCCGCAGTATTAGACTCAAATAGGCCCACAACATAACAACATGAGCTGAGCTGTCACAGGGGATTACTTCAGCTCGGCGAGCCAGCGGGGTCTCCACCGCTCTGCTGCTCGACCAGAGACAGCGAGGGAGAGAGGGAGGGAGGAAGAGGAGGGGAGGGCGAGTTTGAAAAAGGGAACAACGGCAGAGGCTGAGAGGAACAAGGCGAGGAGAGGCGGCAAGCAGCGAAAGAAAGAAAGAAAGCGAGAGAGAGCGAGAGAGTGATAAGGTGCATTTGTTGGCGTGTGATGTTGGAGCACTCGTCCGAGCTGGGCTTTGCAGGGAGAGTGTGTGTGGACGCCCCCCTCCCTCCTGCAGGATCCATGAGGACTGACGAGCTGCTGCCGAGGTACACACACACACACACACACACACACACACACACACGTCCGTGCACGTGGTCCTGACCCAGATGTTGCCTCCGTGCATCAATCCAGGCGGCCTCGTACGCTTCCTGCAGCTGAGGTGTGGTGAGGTGGAGGCGGGACCCTACGAGCCATTTTTGGTTCCCAGAACGTTCTAGTTACGTAAGCCTTTGGTTCCAGTAACGTTCCCTGTACGTTCCCTTTGGTTAGGTTTTTGGTTGCCACTTGGTTGCAGCGGAAAGTTTTTGTTACGTTCTCTAAACGTTAGCTGTTGGTTACATGTTGGTTCCTTCAACGTTCCCCTAACCTTGTCGGTTACATGTTTGGTTCCTTCAGCGTTTCCCTAACGTTCCCTCAACCTTGTCGGTCACATGTTTGGTTCCTTCAACGTTCCCTAACGTTCCCTCAACCTTGTCGGTTACATGTTTGGTTCTCTCAACGTTCCCTTAATCTTGTTGGTTACATGTTGGTTCCTTCAACGTTCCCTCAACCTTGTTGGTTACATGTTGGTTCCTTCAACGTCCCCCTAACATTCCCTTAACCTTGTCGGTTACATGTTTGGTTCCTTCAACGTTCCCCTAACGTTCCCTTAACCTTGTCGGTCACATGTTTGGTTCTCTCAACGTTCCCCTAACCTTGTTGGTTACATGTTGGTTCCTTCAACGTTCCCCTAACGTTCCCTTAACCTTGTCGGTCACATGTTTGGTTCTCTCAACGTTCCCCTAACCTTGTCGGTTACATGTTTGGTTCTCTCAACGTTCCCCTAACGTTCCCTCAACCTTGTCGGTCACATGTTTGGTTCTCTCAACGTTCCCCTAACGTTCCCTTAACCTTGTCGGTCACATGTTTGGTTCTCTCAACGTTCCCCTAACGTTCCCTTAACCTTGTTGGTCACATGTTTGGTTCTCTCAACGTTCCCCTAACCTTGTCGGTAACATGTTTGGTTCTCTCAACGTTCCCCTTAACCTTGTTGGTTACATGTTGGTTCCTTCAACGTTCCCCTAACGTTCCCTCCACCTTGTCGGTTACATGGTTGGTTCTCTCAACGTTCCCCTTAACCTTGTCGGTCACATGTTTGGTTCTCTCAACGTTCCCCTAACATTCCCTTAACCTTGTTGGTCACATGTTTGGTTCTCTCAACGTTCCCCTAACCTTGTTGGTTACATGTTGGTTCCTTCAACGTTCCCCTAACGTTCCCTTAACCTTGTCGGTCACATGTTTGGTTCTCTCAACGTTCCCCTAACCTTGTTGGTTACATGTTGGTTTCTTCAACGTTCCCCTAACGTTCCCTTAACCTTGTTGGTTACATGTTTGGTTCTCTCAACGTTCCCTAACGTTCCCTTAACCTTGTTGGTTACATGTTTGGTTCTCTCAACGTTCCCCTAACCTTGTCGGTCACATGTTTGGTTCTCTCAACGTTCCCCTAACGTTGTAATGTCTGTAGTAGGTTATTTTTTGGTTAGGTTTTGGTTGCATATGACAACTTGAGAATATTGACAGTGATGAATGAACAGGCAAATTTGGCAGGACTTGAAAGTTTAATGCACAATATAATAAAATACAAGTTTAATTACAAAAAGAGCATAAAAGGTAAAATAAAAAGCATGATAAAATAAAGATAACAATATAAAGCTAAATGATAATAAAATAAAAATAGATATAAAAAACAATAAAAGTAATTAAATAAAAAGGTTTCACTGTGATGCCTCCTACCTGGTGCTCTCGTCTCCGTGCCGTCGTTCGATTGGTGGGAGATTTCTCCCCCTGCTTACCTGCAACTGTTCGCCCAGTCGAGCGTAACATCCGACGCTTGTACTTGTTGTTGCTGTTGTTGTTGCCCTCGCTCTCTATTCAAACCTCCTCCTCCTCCTGCTGCTCGTCGTGTCCAGCTGAAAATATTAGGAGGCAGCTTTTCTCTTCCTCCGTTTCTCTGCTTTTTTAATTAAAAACCCGGCAGTTCGGTGTCACTCACCTTTGACATCGCAGATACATCCCATCTTTATTTTTTATTTACATACAGTGTTTATCATACAGTTGCTGTGTTTGCCCTTCAGCTGATTTACATTTTTGTTGTATTATTCCACCCACACGTGCATGAATATGTATAATTTATATTCCTTTTTCGCTTCCTTGGTGTCAAGAGTTGGACCGTCTCATCGTTTGCAAGCTTCTGCTAATAAAATTCAGACATCCTGAAGTTTTTAAAGTCCAGGAAAACAACATTTTTTGCACTTTTTTTATGAGTTATGGGCTCCTTATCAATCCGATTGTATAGATACATGTTTGTTTGTTTTTGAGGGGGCGGGGCTTTGTTGTTACAAGGTGATGTCACAGCGTACTTTTGGCACATTTTGCATCAGTTTTGGGCTGTTTGCTTTAGATTTCGTTGGGTTTTTTTGCATTTTTCTTCGTACTTCTCGATTTAATCGTCACTTATTTCGCCACAGCTTTGTCATGTTGCAGAAAAATACTGATTGTACAGATACATGTATTTGTTTTGTTTGTTTGTTCTCGGGGGCGGGGCTTTTTGTTGTTACAAGGTGATGTCACAGCGTACTTTTGGCACATTTTGCATCAGTTTTGGGCTGTTTGCTTTAGATTTCGTTGGGTTTTTGCATCTTATTTCGCCACAGATTTGTCATGTTGTAGAAAAATAAATTCAGCAAGTCCTCACTGGCTTTGAAAACCTCGATACTCGTATACTTTCAAGGCTTTTTGGTATTGAAACTGTCACATTTAAAGATATCCATTCATATTTCTACCGGCATTCACCTCAAAAAGAAAAGCAAAGATCTATAAAAACCACATTTTTTTTTTAACTTTTTGGAAATTGATTCCTGAAAGTGAAAAAAAAAGCGATAGATGAGTGGGTCTGCTTATTAAGACCAGAGGTAACCACTCGACCGAACGCGGATCTGACATTTTCTTTATTTATTTCTTTATGTATTCATGTCTGTCTCAGTTTCCTCGTGAAGGGATGATGGATGGGCAGAAGGTAAATGGATAAATGTCTCGTTCTTGAAAAACAAGAGAAGGAAGATCGAGAACTTTTCTCTCCATCTTTCACCCATTTTTATTTTAAAGCTGCCATCGCTGATCCCCGTCTGTCTGCGCTCCCCTTCCTGTTGCATAAAAAGATTGAGACGGGCGTTCGCCGCGCACCTGATCATGAGAAACAGTCGTGCTGAGGTCGACTTGTTTTTGCAATGAGTGAACATATTTCATTGATGTTTGCAGGTAGTAATTTATTGCACCATAATTTACTGACTGGATCTGCGAACGCTTCATTGGGTGACAAATGAAACCGCTTTTTGAGGCGTGCACTTCATTTGCAATTTCCCCCGATGAAAAAATATGACTTTGAACGGTTTCTGCATCAAGCGGTCGCTCCGAGCGAGAAACACCGGGGGGAAATTTTCCAGAGGTTTAGCCACCGAGCGCAGGACGGCGGCGCGGCTGTGTGGTTGTGTGGGGCTGATGTAGCGGTGTACATCAGAGGAAAATGCCTTTTGTAGTGCAGAAGTGTTCAATACGGCAGAAGTAAATAATGCATAGTGCAGTCAGAGAGGACATTTTCATTATTCTGGGTTTGTTTCTCGGCTGTGAGGTTTAAAATGCTGACTTACAGCTGTAATCTGAGGGCGTTCACATCCACAGCGGAGCAGCGGGAAAGACAATCGAGGAGATCAAGTGTGAAACCGACTAGATATCTGTTGATGTTAGCATGCTAACCGGCTAGCCCCGAGCTCTGGCTCCAGCAGTGTAAACACCAACACTTTCTGTGTTGCTCTGAGCTCCCTGTCCGGACCGCTAGATGCACGGCTAACCGAGCTAACTAGACAACAGCAGCTGCAGTTAGCATTTAAGATGAGAGTTAAAGGGATATTCCGGTGTAAATTTAATCCATGGTCTAACACACCTTGACACCGAGTAAGACTCCCCCTCGAGAGGTCAAGTTAGCTGACCGCTAGCTTAGCTAGTTTTAGCAACCTCAGAAAAGACCGCACGATAACAATACACTGCAGCTTATGTCTCCAACTAGAAACCGCCATCAAAAAGCCACAATTAATGGTGAGAACAGCAGCAAACTTCAGCAACAGTACATGTACAGTCCCAGCACACAGTACGAAGCATCAAACATCTGCTAGCTTTGCTGGATTTGTATTAAAAACACAGCACAACTCACCCTCTCCTCCAGCAGCCTGCCTGTGTGGGGAAGCCCTGACGAGTCGATTACCGAGTGCAGTAGATTTCCACAGCTCAAGGATGAAAATGTCTGATTATTACTCCATTACTTCCGTTCTTTTCCCTGTCAGCTCTCGATAATAAGAACTGAGCATTCCATGGAGTAATAATCAGACATTTTCATCAGATGTTTCAGATGTTTGATGCTTCGTACTGTGTGCTGGGACTGTACATGTACTGTTGCTGAAGTTTGCTGCTGTTCTCACCATTAATTGTGGCTTTTTGATGGCGGTTTCTAGTTGGAGACATAAGCTGCAGTGTATTGTTATCGTGCGGTCTTTTCTGAGGTTGCTAAAACTAGCTAAGCTAGCGGTCAGCTAACTTGACCTCTCGAGGGGGAGTCTTACTCGGTGTCAAGGTGTGTTAGACCATGGATTAAACTTACACCGGAATATCTCTTTAAGGCTGAGAGTATTTTCTACTGAGGCCGTGTCTTGTGTTGGTTGTTGCTCCGAAGTCAAAGAAAAGTGCTCGGCCTTGACTAGGAGACGTGTTTTTTAAGGTCGCATTACCAGCAACAGCTTTAAAGACCAGGTCTAACAACAGGAAGCCACCAGGATTTTTCAGCCTCTGCGCCTTCGATTTTTGTCCGTCCGTCTCTCGTGAGTCCTCCGCCTTAATGAAAGTGCAGCACTCGGAGTTCTCTGTGAAAGTTGGAACATCATAACTCATAACTCCAACGGGACCATGAAGACTTCCATGAGTTGGCATCTTTTGCTCCACCTCCCCTTTTCCTTCGCCGTCCTCGGGGGTGTGATGGCGGTTAAACCAAGCGTCCCCCTCCCACTCACCCTCCCCACACATTGTGCCTCTCTAATGGCGTGGAGGATATTAGCCTCCTATTACGGATATGACCGTTGGTTTAGAGTCACTGCCTCTATCGCTACCATTTCCTCGGATGGGTGAGGGGAATGGGCGTTAAAACGGCCTCCCCTCCTCCCCTCCTCACCCGCTCCTCCTCCTCCTCCTCCGAGCCCTTCTTGAATCTGCTAAACCAGCCGTCGCGGCCCCGGCGACGGGAGCGCACCTCGTCTCCGCTACAACGATTTAATCTGCCGAGCACCTTTTCAATCAAAGAGTGTCAGGCAGGGCCGCTCTCGACACGACTCTAATACAATGCATGGACACACACGTACAGGAAGTGGGGCGGGGGGCGTGCGAACGTAGAGGTGAGGGGGAGGCGGCGGCAAAATACTCGCACACGTGCGCCACATGCCCGGGCCGCGGATCGATACTCGCAATCATCCAGGTGACAATGGGCGCAGGTTTATCGTCGCCTGATTCACACCCCGCTATCATCACCTTCACACAATCACACAATCAAGGGGAGGAGGCGGCGGCGGTGGCGATGGAGGTGGTGGTGGAGGCGGTGGTGTCGGGTGGGGGTAGTTTAGAAAAGGGTGAGGGTGCATATGTGAACGAGGGAGGGAGGGAGCAGAGCGCGGGAGCTCGCAGGTACATGAAATGTGTGAATATGTGCGTGAAATGAATTGAAATGGGTGTGAAAGTGCATCTATTTGCGGGCGGATGCATACACCTCCTTTTGTGTTTGCAAGTGTGTGTGTGTGTGTGTGTGTGTGTGTGTGTGTGTGTGTGTGTGTGTGTTTGTGTGTGTGTGTCTGTGTGTGTGTGTCTGTGTGTGTGTGTGTGTCTGTGTGTGTGTGTGTGTGTGTGTGTGTGTGTGTGTGTGTGTTTGTGCATGCTTGAATGTGTATTTGCAAATGGTTACTCTCCATTCGGTGTGTGCGGCAGATGTGTGATCCTCCATTTTTCAGAGCGTGCATGTGTGAGTGTGTGCATGTACAGTACATCCATGTGTGCGTGGGTGTGTGTGTGTGTGCATGTGTGTGTGTGTGTGTGTGTCAGTTGTTATCAGAATGACACCATCCTGCTCTCTCTCCTGCAGCCCCAGAGGATCAGTGGAGCTGCACCAGTTTCAAATGAAAATAAATGAGAGGCAGTGACCGCTACTGCCTGGGTCCCACTTTAATGAGGAAAAGGAGCAGCGAGGGGAGGGTGGAGGAGGGAGGAGGGAGGAGAAGGAGGACAGGGGTGGAGGGAGGAGAGGGAGGGAGGGAGAAATTGGAAAGTGAGGGAGAGATTGGAGGAGGGAGGAGGGCTGATGAATGGAGGGCCTCTCTGTCACCGATGCGATGGCCAATTACAGTTGGAGCGCGCTCCGATGCACCGCAGGTGGAGCGTACAGTGTTTTGAGTGGCCGGAGAATATCCCTCCATCCTCCATTTGCATCGAGAGGAGAAATCACTGCCGAGTGCACAACTTAGAGCAGCTTTGGGGAGGTTTACTGTGCACTTCAGCAGAACTGCATTAACGTCGCGCGGCGTTGTAGGTCGGGAAGTGTGTTCCTTACACCTTTCCTCTAAAAGCGAGAGCCACCGTATCGCCAAATATGGCCGACTTTTCAATTCTCAGACCCTTAAACGCTCCATTAGGAGTTTTATTCTTCGACTACTACGGCTAATTAAACCCTCTAAAGAGTAATGAAACATTGCTTTTTCTTCCCCGCTCCCACCTCGTCTTACACAATCGACCGAAGTGGGCTGGAGGATCATAAGTCGTCGGGCGCTAAGCGAGCTGAGTTGACTTTCTATCAGTATGGAGAAGACAAGACGAGGTTTCGCTGCCAAAAGTCAAATAACCTCGAAATCTTACGATGTTTGAATAAACAGCTTGAGGTCAGCGTGGCTCTTTAAAAAGAAAACCTACTGGGTAATATTTTAAAGCCTGGTTGTTTTTCTTGGTTGACATTTTGGAGATGCAGAGGGCAGAGCGTCTCACACGGTTCTTTATAGCGTTTGCCAACAAAATACACGACTAAATACTCTAAATCTAAAGAAGTTATAAAGCTTCAGTGAGAAAGGTCAACCCAAAACCCAAACGACAGAGTTAACACACAAGTTAACTCTTCTTTTGGTCACATTTTCAAAATTTTTAAGGCAAAAAGCAGCTTGGTTTGGGTTTTTGGGGCACCACAAATGCGGCTGGAAGGTCTCCTTAAAAATATCAAGTAGTGTCACCCTTACAAATTCTGAAACGCAGACTCGAACTGCGTTTCAGCTTCAACCCTAACCCTAAATCAAAGGTGCTTCAACTTCAACTTAACTTGAAGTTTCTTTAGGCTCAATTATCCATCTTTCTTGTCATGGTGCGGTGAGATTTAGGCACAAAAACCTCTCGGTTAGGGTTCGGAAACATTACGATTTGGCTTAAAATACCCGTTTCGGTCACCACAGATGTAGCTGGAAGGTCTCCTTAAAAATATGAAGTAGTGTCACCCTTACAAATTCTGAAACGCAGACTCGAACTGCGTTTCTTGACTTGGTAGCCCCGTCAGCTGCAACCCTAACCCTAAATCAAAGGTGCTTTAACTTCAACTCAACTTGAAGTTTCTTTAGGCTCAATTATCCATCTTTCTTGTCATGGTGCGGTGAGATTTAGGCACAAAAACCTCTCGGGTTAGGGTTCGGAAACATTACGATTTGGCTTAAAATACCCGTTTCGGTCACCACAAACACGGCTGCAGATGGCCCAACCTCTAGTCAAAACAGCAAATACATAGATTTATACATAGAAGAAGATCTCCTGTATGGCACCTCCAGTTTCCAGCCAGTATCCAGATCAAAACTGTGGAGAAAAAGGCAATTTGGACGCGTTTTTAAATAAGCTAAAGGCTTTAAAACCTTTGGGAAACTACAACAGTAGAGCGTAGTCACACGGCGCCATCTTCCTCCGATTGTCTTTACAGTTCTTGATCAATCAGGAAGCTGTGAAATGTTAATGATCTGTCAGATTTCCTATGTTTGTACGACTTCTGAGTTTATCTTCAGGTTAAGACTGTAGCTTTGCCTTCAGAGCTCTCCACGGTCCACGAAAGGGTTTTTTTCGTTGCTGCTTGATTAGATCCTTAAAATTCCCACAGGACGAGCCCAGAAGAACACGCCACTAGAACCAAAAACCCGGGGCGAAGGAAGTCATCGTGTCGAGAGAGTTCGGAGAGAGACGAGGTTTTCTCCCTCGACGGCGGCGATACGTTTCTACCTCAGTGCGGCCGAGCGTTTGTCCAGTCCGGTCTGGCAGAGACCATTAAAACTAGCAGACAGCAGCGCAGTATAGCCGGGAGGCCTCTTCAGGGGCAGAGGACATCAAGTGTGTTTGTGTGTGTGTGTGTGTGTGTGTGTGTGTGTGTGTGTGGAAGAGAGAGAGAGAGAGAGAGAGACCCACACTTTAAGTCATGTCGAGACCACCGGTGCAGACATTAGAGTGTGAGGGTCAGTGAGCAGGTCAGGAGGTGTTTGCTCGACAGCGTTGGACTTGATCAGAATGTCCTGGAACGCCGGTCGTGTGTGTGTGTGTGTGTGTGTGTGCATGTAAATGTGTGTATTGGCTTGGCTTTTTTATAGTCTTTTCAACCAGTCGAGAACCTGTCGCACCCTCCTGCGTCTCAGACTCGTAACTCAACCACACCAGGACGCACAGAAGTCGTACACATGATGCTGAAATCAGCAGGAGGTGATTTAAGCGTGTGGATCAATGTACATAAATCCACTTTCTAATTAGATTATGTGCAGAAGTTGCACCTCACAGCAACAGATCTCAAATGTAGACTTTCACTTTTTAAATGGAGGCGGTTCTGCAAACCAGGGACATTTCTTTAGGTTCAATTTTCTACTTGAGGTTGAAACAACACTGTGTCTACGGTCTAGTTAGGTTTAGGCACAAAAACCACTTGGTTAGGGTTAGAAGAAGATCATGTTTTGGCTTAGAAATGCCACAAACATCGCTGGAGATGTACCAACCTCTCACACACATGGCAGGAAAATGGTCCTAAAGGTCTCTTGAAAAGTAAGTCACTCTTACAAATGTTGAAACACAGTCTCAACCCCACGATCGCTGGCTTGGCAGCCTTGAAAATATGCATTGTGACGTGATATGACACTGTTCAAATGTCAATACGACTCCTACGCCTGTGACAAATGTGAACGTGTAAATGCAGAAACATTTTATCCTGACGACTTACAACTATTCTGGGTGATTGTTGTCCGTACACTCCCGCTTAAATACAGTGCTTGACTCATAATAGTTCTTGTTCATGTCACCGATAGCAAGGTCGGAAAACCTTGGAGGCCAAAAAAACCTTGATACATCCACGAAATAGCTCATTTTGGGTTCATGCTGTCAGAGATTAGTCCATTGAAAGAACAATTTCTGTGTATAAACAGGCAAAAACCTTCATTTCAGTCGAGAATCAAGTCACAAAATCTGTCCCTGTCCATGTTTAGTACCTCTCGCGTGCCGAACGATTGCATCATCATCATCCTTAGAATAATAATCCATGGCATCCCCAGCTGAGACGGGTAGTGACGGCGCCATAGGACTGTAAATAAAGAGACTGAAAACTCCAGATGCTGATCTTTTTTTGCCTCCAAGGTGCCGCTGGTTGATGTTTAACTCAGAGCGTTTTCCTGCTGATAGGATGAAAATAGACATTTCATACAGAATAAAAGCAGCACTGAGCCGATATGTCAGTCCGGAAGCGTGCGTCGTGTCAGAACGCATCTCCGAAACAGGTCAGCGAACATTCGGAAGGGCTGCAGGTAGGATCCACGTTAACTGGAACACAGTGTCCTGACCGGAGTCCAGCAGTGACCGATAACACACCGACAGAGAGACGAGAGAGAGGAGAGAGAGCATTAAAATGGAGGAGGGCTGGAGAAAATATGGGAATGAGATTTGAAGATTGAACCGTGAGTGGCAGGCGGAGTGATGGAGAGAGTGCCGGGGAGAGATGTAGGGGGAGTATCCGTCCACTCCATCTCTATTTTTGTTTGGACTTTCAGGTCCGGGAGCTTCTGCGCTTGACAGAATAAGAAAAGCAAAAGAGGAGAGACTCGCTCTTATCGTCCTTTTTTCATTTAGCGAGCGATTCATCTGCAAACACACACATGTGTGCACGAGGCCGAGTACGCACTGATCAAAATGTGCGGGAGTTTTCTTTTTTTTTTTTGTTCCGGAGCGGCGGAGGGATGAACGGTAGCAGTCAGGGTCCGTCTGGTTTCGGGCTCCTCACATGTCCACTTAGGCTCAAACGCAGCTGCTTGCTTTTCTGAATTATTCATGAGGCCCTTCATTAAATATTCACGTGTGAAAAGCCGGCGCCATCAGCTACCCAGAATCCTCTCCTTTGGGTGCGATGCGAGCAGGAAGCAGCAGAGAGAGAGAGAGAGTCCTGGGTGATAGTTTACAGAGTCTGATGGGAAACATCGCGGCTCCTTCTTTTTTTAATTTTCTGTTTTTTTTTGGGCGGTGCCTCTTTGTCTCTTTCTTTCTTCCTCCTCACCCCACCCGTCTCCTCCTCCTCCTCCTCCTCCTCCTCCGCCCTCCCCTCTCCTCCCTTCTAAGTGATCGATTTGTATTGTTCGGGCAGCTGAGCCCCCCCACCCCGCCACCACCGCCGCCGCGAAGCCCGAGGTGAGAGAGATGAAGGCGGAGAGAAGACAGAAATAACTAGACAGAGAGAAGAGGCGAGAAAGACAAAAGTAGGAGAGCGAGCGAGGGCAGAGGCAGACCTTGCCACGAGCGGGATCTGGGAGAACATGGAGGCCCAAGGGTGAGGAGACGGAGAGATGGGCGAGGTGATGGGTGAGGCTGGGAGAAGAGCTGAACAACGGGGTGAAAATACGGTGTAAGAAAACGTTGTTGACCCTGAGTGAATCCAGGCTGCAGGACGGCGCGTGAGAAGGCTGAATGCCACTTTGTTAACGGATTCACGGAAGGAACATCGTATACGTATTATTTTTATAGCTCTCTTTGAAGCTCTCCTCTCTACCTGACACCAGGTGTGTCCCGGTCTCTCTCTCGGGTACCCGGGGATCCCGTCACCTGGCCTCTTCTCCTCTTCCTTCCGACGTTTCTGTGTCAAGTTTGGTGTTGCTTCGTAGCATCGTTGTTGCGTCCTTGTCGACAGATCGCTGATCTCTTCCTTGTCGTTCTCCGGGTCTCGTCGGGACAAGTTTACGTCACCGAAATGTCCTTGAGCTGCAGAAACGAGGCGCAGGTGATGTTTAAATCTTCGAGAGGATTGCATGCAAGGATTTCTTTGACGTCTCTTCGGAAAAAAGTTGGCATTGAAGCGAAATTCGAAGGTTTTGAGGTGGACTGAGCAGGTGTGTCGTTATGTTCTCAGCACCTGCCGGAGTTTACTTTGTCAGATACGGCCAGAATTATTATTATAAAAGAATAAAAATGATTATGTCAAAGACGTGTGTGTCCTGTGTTAGTATGCTAACCAGCTAGCCCCAGCCTATTTTTATCGTACCGACCCTGTTGCTCGTCTTGTCTTCAGAATATAGTGGTATCCCTTTCTTGCCAGTGTTGTGAGTAGATACTTGCTCGGTGAGAAGCTCTCCTCTCTACCTGATACCAGGTGTGTCCCGGTCTCTCCCGGGTACCCGGGGATCCCGTCACCTGGCCTCTTCTCCTCTTCCTTTCGACATTTCTGTCTCAAGTTTGGTGTTACTTCGTAGCATCGTTGTTGCGTCCTTGTCGACAGATCGCTGATCTCTTCTGAGGCATTCCTTGTCGTTCTCCGGAAGTTTACATCACCAAAATGTTCTTGAGCTGCAGAAACGAGGCGCAGGTGATGTTTAAATCTTCGAGAGGATTGCGTGAAAGGATTTCTTTGACTTCTCTTCGGAAAAAAAGTTGGCATTGAAGCGAGATTCGAAGGTTTCGAGGTGGACTGAGCAGAGTCTAAAGAGCAATTTGTCAGATACGGCCAGAATTATTATTATAAAAGAATAAAAATGATTATGTCAAAGACGTGTGTGTCCTGTGTTAGCATGCTAACCAGCTAGCCCCAGCCTGTCTCGTCTCATGACATCACTTTGTTCCATACGTTTTTGCAGCTACCTTCAAATTCGAGCCATATTTTACGGATTACACCTTTTTTACCAAAGTCTAACTTGCATCCACACAGTCCTTTTCTGCGTCTCCTCTCTTTTAGAGACTCCTAATTTAAGCTTGAGCAACAAGATATTACCGCCCGCGAGAGTGTTTCTGAAAAACATCTTGTCATTTTCTCAAGTTGACCACGAGTGCTGAAATTATTAGCGAAATTAATCTAGTCACAGAAATTAATCAAAGGTTCTGATGACTGAAAAAGAAATGATTGAAGTCATTTATCAAGTAAAAAACAAACATCTCTTCTCGTCCGTCTCTTTTAAATTGGATTTCTTTGGGGTTTTGGACAAAGACGTCACTTCAGCCTCAGCTTTTTACACATCCTTCTGACAATTATGTCTTCAGTCATGAACTGATCAACCGAAACACAATAAAAACATCTTAACATGTTCACGTGAATCCATTAAAGGCAGTTAAGGGAACATCAGGTTTTGTCATTTCACTCTCACAGACCGACGGATGAACACGTTTCCGTCCTCATTCATGAGCGAAGTCATTCAGCTCGTGTCAATAAGCATCTCAAGGTCCAAGGCCACAACCTGAGCCTCCGTTTATCAACGTATGCGACGCTCCATTGTTACGCGGAGGGCAAGAGGCGAGGAGTTATCCTCCGTAGACGTCGCTCTCAACGTTACCGTTAGCAAAAATATAAAATGTGTCCTCTTTCCGTTTTAACATTGGGGCTTATGGGGCAGTTGCTGGAGTTTGTGTCGGTTAGACGCAGATAATTCAAAAACCGTACATCCTACCGATAAAGTGGACACGTTGCCAGACAGAAGACAAGTGTGGCTACGTTCTTGGAAAATATCACTATTGTAGTGTGAAATCTGTGGCTAGGATCGTCATCTAAAGAAACATTTTCGGAGAGTTTTTTTCAGGCTCCCCCACTCTGCCAGTTGGTGCTGCGCGAACATTCCGCAATACACACTCATTGAAAATCCTGAGTTTTTTCGAAATCACTCACGATCATTTAAGGGTCACCGTTCAAAAACTAAACATCGTAGAAAGAAAGTTCAAATACAACTCAAATAGATAAGACTTGTGCCTACATTTTAAAGTTTGAATGGTGTCTCTAGGTCAAAGTCTGCCAGAGCAGGAGATGTTTGAAAAACGTCGATTTTTTTGACCCCGTCCCATTCATTCCTTATGGAGGCAGACCTTGCCATGATGTCTCAGGCTCTGTCTTTTAAAAATATCCTTTATTCAATCATCTGGATTTTTCTCAAATTAGACATTGAATTAAGAAATTAATATGGTTTTGAATTACCAAAGTAAGTAACCTGCTTTTTACAGATTTCTCCCCCAAAAGTGCAGTTTACTGCTGTTGTAAACGTAGCTGCACATGCTAACAAACACATACGTGACGTTAGATGTTGAGCACTCGAACATTCACAGTGTTGGTTTCACACGACTGCACGGAAAACTGAGCACGTTGGCTGTTTTATTAATGGATGGATGCATTTTGGAGGAAAAGGACGGAGATCTGATTGCAGGATTGTTTAGCAGACGAACATGAGAATCGCGTCGCATGTTGCACGTGGAGACACAGGTGCTCGTAAAGCCTTTGGCAGAACGCAGATGCACAGCTTCACAACATACCACGTATCACCGCCCGTGTTATTCAGCGGCGATTATCATTAAAGGCTCTTATGTGGTTGTCGTAAAGCGCCGTTGTTCTCAGCTGCGATGTGGCTGAATCGTAACACATTCAGGTTTGTAGGCATTGTGTGTTTTCTTGGAAACCACCAACGCGGGTCGGGTTCAGGGTAAGACGTATCGTATCAAGATTTCTACGGTACACGTCACGTAATATGTTCAGGTTACATGTATAAGAGCTGATTGTTGGCCGAGTGTTCAAGACCGCTTCATCTGGGTGATTCAAGCGACTGGTCGGTACATTTTTCAGCCATCTCTGAGTCAAAAAATGATATTTTTAATGACATATTGAGACTTTTTGCAGCCGTGTTTAAGTCCACAAAACCGGATATTTTCTAGGAGATGTTGGGGATCATTTGCCGTCATCTTTGTGTCAACAAAACCAGGTATTTTAAGCCAAAAAAAAATCTTTTCCCAACCCTGACCAAGTGGTTTTTGCACCTAAACCTAACCTGACCTCCAAACATGAAGGTTCAACATAACGTACGACATTTATTCTGGTGATCGGGTTGCAATCTCAGTTCACACAGGTTACGTAACTACAGCGATACCGAGCCAGATTCCTAGAACCAGAACACACTGTCAGCACATTTCACTGGGACTATTTGTTCAACCTACTGACAGTGAGATCTGTGGATTATCCAACGACTACGTAACATTTTATGATAACCGTTATCAAGTATTATAAATATCAGTTGCAGCTTTACAATAAACAATTGCTCAGTAAATGGTTTATAAAGCAGTTTATTGTTTGATAACAGAGAAATAAAGTTGAATTAACCGGTAACTTGACTAGAAAACCTGCGTGTGGAGATAAAAGCAAAAATATTCACATGCAAAGCTTCCACAGAAGCAATTTGGACGGAGAGGTTCGTATCTTATGTGCTCACCGTTCACGTAGACAAGTCGGCATTTCCAAAATCTGTCGGAAATCAAGCAGGGGACAACGATCGCCTCACAAACGACTGTGATCAGCTTATCGCTGCTCGTGTGCCGCTGCTGTCAGCGCACAAGCGTGTTAAATTCGGTTTACGAGCCGTCATCTGCGGCGCGGCGATGAGCATCAACTCAGGCCTGAAAATCCCTGCGATGGGAACGCAGCTGATTGCGATGCAGCAGTTGGTTGAATAACGTCCCGTACAAACCCACTCGTTCTGCGAGCGGGAGGTCAAGTGCGGTGAGACGTGCAGCGTCGTCCCCCCACTCCTGGGACGCCGCGATGCCCTGAGGCGCCGATGTCGGATGAGCCTGCTCCGACCTCGGTCCTTGCAAGTAAACATGCAAGCTGACCCACGAGCGGCGCCGCGGGCCAAGTCCCGCCCACGCCATACACTTACCCTGCTGTACGTGTGCATGCTGGGCACATTTTTTTCTTTTCCCATTGACCCAGATACTCATATTCTTCCCCCAGAGAGCCGCCTCTCTCCGTCGAAGAGAGGCTCATTATTTTACTGGAGTGCCTCCCCTCTTTTCTCCTACGGAGGAGGAGGAGGGAGGAGGAAGTGGGGCAACCTGGTGCTGCACAGGGGTGCGTTCAGGCCCGCTCCGGTTCCACAGGGAGGCTCGCTGGATCCACACAATTAACGCGCCGTAAAATAGAGTCAGCAAGTTTCGCAGCAAATTACGGGTTGGTTCATTATTACCCGGCGATTCCCCACGCGTCATTTTCACCTCTCCAAATCTGGCCAACTCATTCGCTTGTAAATCACCTGACAGGCCGTGCTTTTATTATATATTCTCCTCTAACGGTCGGCACTTTATGTGCTGTGAATCATCACGTGTGCGATGTATTTAGAAGGCGGTCAGGCCCAAAAATAGCCCTGCACTATAAAAAAACCCAAAAAAGGCACGAGGGGGGATGCGTCGGTGAGATTATGAAACCAAGGAAGTACAGTCTGACGTCCAAAAACTACACAACAAACTAAATACAGCGACATCTTTTCTCTTTTTCTGATTTTCATACAGATATATACGTCATGTTGCGTCAATCTCTTCTGCAGCGTGACCCAATAGAAAACCCGACTGAGATGTAAACGAATGGATCATAAACGAATAAAGACCGATAATAAAAACCAACTCAATCCTTAGAATGAATGTACATTTCTTTAAAAAACCACAAATATGTTGAACTTGACATTTCTTTTGGTTCAATTTTCAGTGGTCTTCTGGCAATGTAGCTTAAGCTCTGGTTAGGTTTAGGCACCAAAACCTACTCAGTTAGGGTTCGGAAAAAGATTGTTTTTTGGCTTAAAATACCTGGTTTGGTCGGCACAAACGTGGCTGGAAATTGTCCCGAGGTCTCCTTAAAACAGACAAGATGTTGGGAATTACTTGCAGACAAACATGATCTTTTCCTAACCCTAACCAAGTGTTTTAGTGACTAAACCTAAGCAAACTTTAACTACAGCATTGTCACGACAAAAGTTTCAACATAACTTTGAAAAATTTGGGTTTTGTCGGCACAAACGCAGCTGAGGATGTCCTGATTTCGCAGCGAAATACGGCTGGAAATTGCCTCCAGGTCTACTTCTACAGATGTTGAAACATTGTGGTCCCTCGCCCAAAATATCCGACAGTTTCACGCTTATAAATGTTGAAACACAGCCATGAACAGTTGTCAGTGGCTTAGCAGGTTCTGTTAAAATGTTCAAACTGTACATAGGCTGTGACACATGCAAGATGCAAACATTTATCCTGGTAATCAGACCTAAGAATCCACTGATCACTGCTTCTCTGTGGTTTTAAGAGATGGAATTAAGTCTTTGTGGCAGAAATCTATGTGCACCTTCAAAATAAAACCCCAAAACCTGTCTGCTGGAGAGTAAATCCATCCAGACACCTCTATCATCCAGTGTGCTGAGTAGAGAAGGATGTCGATGGTATTTTTTATTTATTTTTTAAAGAATTGAGGACAGATGTGAGGATTAAAGCCGCGCACAAAAGTTTCAACATAACTTAGAAATTTGGGTTTTGTCGGCACAAACGCAGCTGAGGACGTCCCGATGTCGTAGCGAATACGGCTGGAAATTGCCTCCAGGACTACTTAAAAATATCTGGCGCTATCAAGCGTACAGATGTTGGAACATTCTGGTCCCTCGCCCAAAATATCCGACAGATTCACGCTTATAAATGTTGAAACACAGCCGTGAACGGTGGTCAGTGGCTATAGCCTGTGACACATGCAAGATGCAAACATTTATCCTAATCAGGCTGAATGAAACACATATTTTAAAGACCTAAGAAGCCACTGATCACTGCTTCTCTGTGGTTTTAAGAGATTAAATTAAGTCTTTGTGGCAGAAATCTATGTGCACCTTCAAAATAAAACCCAAAAACCTGTCTGCTGGAGAGTAAATCCATCCAGACACCTCTATCATCCAGTGTGCTGAGTAGAGAAGGATGTCGATGGTATTTTTTATTTATTTTTTAAAGAATTGAGGACAGATGTGAGGATTGAATGGTTAAAATACCTCCACGGCTGCAGGAGACCGAACAGTTAAAGCTCAGCTGCAGCGTGATGCGCCACGCCTCCCCGGGCTCGGCACCTGGCTCTCTCCAGCTCTCAGTCCGTCAGTTGCGCTGTTGCAGAGCGGATTTTCTCAGACAGGACCGGCGGAAGGGAAGGGAGGGAAGAGAAGAGAGAAAAAAAAGGAGGAGGAGAATGTGACAACTGCTGGATGCGGACAGAGTGTGTGCGGCTCGGCTACACACTGCCTTCGGGGAGGCCTCGGCTCTTGCACCTGTCCCTCTCCGTCTCCGCGGCCAGGCGCAGCTTCGGGGCGAGAGCGACGCTCCTTTATTTATCAGGCGGCGGAGGCGCACACACACACACACACACACACTTACACACACAGAGCATACTGTACCCACACACACACACACACACACACACATACATACATACACAGGGCAGCGGGCAGGCAACATGACTTCGTCCTACAATCTGGATTTTCTGCCCGATATGATGGTGGAGAGCCGGCTGCTCGTTCCCGGAGACAGAATGTGAGTTATCGCTCTTTTTTCTTCTGATTTTCTCTCTTCACTCCTCCTGAAAAGCAGCTGTCCGATGTGGAAATGTTCTCTTTTTGCTCCGCTCGCTGTTGAGCGGAATCATCGCGGCTGTCAATATATAAATATATAAATCTCCGTCCATGTGTGTGTGTGTGTGTGTGTGTGTGTGTTAGTGTGGTAGTTATGGGCTTGTTGTGATTAATATCCGTCGATAAATTGGAGGATCGGCAGCAGCGCCCGGGGGGCTGTTATCAGCAGCTATAGACAGGATGGTGATGAATGAGCGCCATTATGGGGGAATTAACGCCGCCGCCGTGAATAAACCTGCGCTTTATGAAGCGCTATTATCTGCTGCGTGCGTGTCGTCCGCGCTGTGGAGCGATGTGGAGCGCGTTCAGAGCGGAGCAGCCGCCCATCACACCGTCTGTCCGGGTCTCTGCTGGGGCTGGAGGCTGGTGGACGGAGGACGGAGGGCGGGGGGGTGGTGCTCCGTGCAGCCGGCTGCGGGAGCGCACAGGAGGCGAGCTCTCCATTCTCTCCGCTGGAAGGAAAAAGCGCAGGGTGGGAAGACAGGAGTGATCCGAGTCACATGAGACTGACTGAACTCGGAGAGGAGAGACAGCAGAGCAGGCTGTCTGGGAAACACGCAGGAATGCGTGTCTGCCTGCTGTCCCGTGTGCTCAGATTGGATTTAGCTGTAATTCAGTTAAAAACTCCGGAGCGGAGACACAAAGGGAGGTTTTCATCCGCACATCATGGTCATGCGTTTCTCCTCCTCCTCCTCCTCCTCCTCTTCCTCCTCGGTGCATGTCCCACTTATGTCCCCTCAGCTCACAGCTCCTAGTTGTTGATGGATCATCTTCTTCTTCTTCTTCTTTTATTCTCCATGCAGCAGAGAGAAACATCGACTCTCTGCCTTCCCTTTCATCTTCCTGTCTTCTTCTCTTCTTGTCCATCGTGCAAATGTTGGGATGTTGCACTTAACTTCTGGTGACTCATGGTGTAAACGTGTGTGTGTGTGTGTGTGTGGACCGGATTTAGCAGCCTCATTATGCAGGACGTTTAAGGATACTGTACTGATATCACAGGAACTTATTAAGTCACGCAGCGGCGGCGGCAGCAGCTGGAGACGAAGCCGCGATCATCACGGAGCATCACGGCACTGTTAGGTTAACGTACCGTGAAACACTCGAATCACCAATCGCGCCAGGGGTGTTGATGATTAATCGTGGGCCGATTGATCGAAGTAAACCGATTAAAGAGCGTCTCAATCGACGATCACGTCAAAGAGAAACAATGTATCCAAATGAAACACATAAAGCAGCGAGTGGCCTCAGTGTGAGCTGGATTTGTTGCCAGTTGTTGCAAAAAGCGACAGACGGCTCGTTACTTTGTGTCATTTCATATAAAATCCGATAACTTTATGTTTACTTTGTAGCTCCTGATGTAACGTCCGTCAAAATGTTTCATACGTTATTAACGATGAATCGATTGTGAAGGCAGCCGACTATCGATTAAAGAAGTTTGCATCTCTAAATCACACTATAAACGTCTCGTTGACAGCCCACATAGATGAAGAATGAATCGTAATATTACAGAAATGCTGTTTATTTTTAAATAAAACGTGTTAATACATCAGTGAAGAAGTGGACGCCGCCTCCTCGTGAATATCTACGGACAAACATGGACATTGGACGTGAAGAATCATGATTATTCAACTCCACAAATGTATTAATGTCATAGAGGAATCTTTAAAATGATTAAATAGTCGACAAAAAATCCATAAAGTCCCATTTAGGATCTTTAAAACCGCTGTAGAACAGTAATGGGGGAGGCGGTTCTGGTTCTTTTGGTCTCTAAGCCGGAGTCAAAGCAGGGCAGTAGGCTGGGAGTCACACAAAACAGCATTTAAATAATCAATAATCAGGCAGACGAGACTAAAACATTCAGCCGCTCTGCCCCCCCCACGTTCCCTCTGATCCCAGGACAAATATTGATCCGGTTATTAGCAGTGAAGGAGATCGATAAGCGATATTTGGAACTGATAAAACACTGTAATTCACTTGACATTATTATAGGAATGTCACATCAGCTGTTTAATACCAACACATGCTAAAAAAAAGAGGTTGGGACATCGACTCTGCATGATGTTGAGCTGTAAGAGCGTTTTATTTTGAAGAACGTATCCGCGGTGATGTCAGCGTGGCGCGCGCTTCACCCCGCGGACTCTCCCTCCATTGACTCCGCCACGCAGTCTATTACCCAGATGCTCCGGTGATGAGAGGCGGCCTTTCTCATTAATCAGTGTCACCGGCTCTGACGGTATGGGCTCCGTACGACCGGCGGCGGCGGCGGGGGAGGCGGTGGACGTGGTGGAAGCCATCATACTTCCGAGCCACTCCTTCTCTTCTTTCTCCCTCGGATGTGTCTTGCATCACCGGTACGTCTCTATCCGACGGGCCGATCTGTGCCGTCTTAGTGAGGAGGCGGACAGGTAGCTTACGGAGACGACACTTTATATTTACGTGAACACGCCTCTTGAGCCGGGCGATTTAGCTCTTGGTGATCTTTTTCTGATTTAGATGTTGTTGTAGTTTAACCGCACTACTTCCCAGCGGCTGTATCTGTATTCCTTCCAGCCCCTCTCCTCTTTAACTTCCTTTTAAGAAATTCTCTCTCGTCCCGATCCCTCACGAGCGTATCTAGGAATTGGCTGCATTCCCTTTCCGGGGCCTTCGCTGCTTCCTGTAGCGACTCCTCCCTCCCTCCTCCCTCCCTCCCCCGACAACATCAGACTTGACAAATATTAGCTGAGATCATACGAGAACTAAGTGGAACTAACAGTCTAATCTCCCTCCATCCAGTCCCATCAGGGCTGGAAACATAAAGCGGTAAAGTGAGAGAATCAGGGAAAAAAGAGCAGGACCTCTGGCCTTTACTTTCCACTCCTGCTCCGACCCCGAAAGCCTCGACTCTGGTCGCTCGCTGGGAAATATGCGACCCTCCTCACCTCCTTTCCGACTCTGCGTTGAATCTCCCCATCTGGTACGAGACTGTAAAGCTTCTTCGGGGGGTCTGTCACACTCTCAGAGCTGCAGGAGGAGGAGAGACAGTATTTAGCATTGACTTTGCTGAGGCCAGAATCCGAGCAAACGAGAACACGAGGTCGCTAACTTTAACAAGTACACTGTGTGCAAGGAGGGAAAAGACACCAGACAGACTCGCGATAATGCTCCGAAATGCCACATTCTTGCCAAGTGTGTACACAACCTCCCCGACCGCCTACAAAGACGACCCGCTGCTCCTCTCTCGGAGGGGAAAATGTATATCTGACATTCTCCGTAACGACCTTCCCCCCTCCTCCCCTTCACTTCCCCTTCCTGAACCCGCCGAACACAAATCACGGAGCCAACAGCTGAAAGGGTTCCTGTGACGGACAACATAGGGGTTTTTTTTTCTCGTGAGAAATATATACGAGCTGTGTGAGTCTGTGTGTTCAAGACCGCAGAGTTTTTTAGAGGGAGGGGCGAGAGAAGGCCTCATCTGCCTGGTAATAACCAGAAAAAAACACTCATTTTATTGGAATTTTGATGTTTTAAGCCGTAACCGGTGCACTTTTGATCACGACTTCAATGAAAGCATTTTAGAAACCGGACACATTAGAGGAAAATTGCTGTGTGGTGATCACAAGAATCGTAAAATTAAGACATTCCCCGCAGTATTTAATCAAAACAAATCGTCAAATTGGATTTAAAAGATATTTTTCCATCAACGCTTTACATGTAAAATGATGTTAATCATAATGGGCTTCGGTCAAACTGAGTCATCCCTGAGTTTCACTTCACATCACATCATTTTACCTTTTCTGTCATCATTTCTGTTTTTAATTTCTGGCTCCAGTAACCACCAACAGTTCTTCAAGATCCCTATCGGTCCGATACAGATCCGCATTCAGGTTAAGAGCTGTCGCACGATCAATTAAGTCAATCAATCCCACGTTAAACGAGCAATCACAAAAAGAACAACCAATAAAAGCTATACGTCGACGACAGAAGGCCTCATCTGCCTGGTAATAACCGAAAAAAACACTCATTTTATTGGAATTTTAATGTTTTAAGCCGTAACCGGTGCACTTTTGATCACGACTTCAATGAAAGCATTTTAGAAACCGGACGCATTAGAGGAAAATTGCTGTGTGGTGATCACAAGAATCGCAAAATTAAGACATTCCCTGCAGTATTTAATCAAAACAAATCGTCAAATTGGATTTAAAAGATATTTTTCCATCAACGCTTTACATGTAAAATGATGTTAATCATAATGGGCTTCGGTCAAACTGAGTCATCCCCGAGTTTCACTTCACATCACATCATTTTACCTTTTCTGTCATCATTTCTATTTTTAATTTCTGGCTCCAATAACCACCAACAGTTCTTCAAGATCCCTATCGGTCCGATACAGATCCGTCGTTTCAGGTTAAGAGCTGTCGCACGATCAATTAAGTCAATCAATCGCACGTTAAACGAGCAATCGCGAAAAGAACAACGCTCCATCCATTAAAAGCTATACGTCGACGACAGAAGGCCTCATCTGCCTGGTAATAACCGAGAAAAACACTAATTTTATTGGAATTTGAATGTTTTAAGCCGTAACCGGTGCACTTTTGATCACGACTTCAATGAAAGCATTTTAGAAACCGGACGCATTAGAGGAAAATTGCTATGTGGTGATCACAAGAATCGCAAAATTAAGACATTCCCTGCAGTATTTAATCAAAACAAATCGTCAAATTGGATTTAAAAGATATTTTTCCATCAACGCTTTACATGTAAAATGATGTTAATCATAATGGGCTTCGGTCAAACTGAATCAGCCCTCATCCCTGAGTTTTTTACCTTTTTTGTCATCATTTCTATTTTTAATTTCTGGCTCCAATAACCACCAACAGTTCTTCAAGATCCCTATCGGTCCGATACAGATCCGTCGTTCAGGTTAAGAGCTTTCGCACGATCAATTAAGTCAATCAATCGCACGTTAAACGAGCAATCGCAAAAAGAACAATAAAAGCTATACGTCGACGACAGATAACACTCTGTGGCTAATTTCTGTCCGGTGTAGATGATCAGACGGATCCTAGAAGTGAGAAAGAAGAAGAAGAAGAAGAAGAGATCAAGGTGAAAATTGACATGGGCAGCAGAGATTTGAAGGTGGTGGAGGAAAAGGTGTGAATGAGGAGGGAGGAGGAGTGATGGTTTGACAGCGTACGACTCCCTGGACGGTCGGATTTTGAATTGTGTTCTTATCTGATGTTGGAGATTAGGAGAAAATGAGAGGAGGAGGAGGAGGAGGGTGGAGAGAAAGAGAATCAGAAGTGGTGGTGATGGTGGGTTTTATCTTCCTCCCAAGCAACAGAGAGAGAAAGAGGCCTTTTCATTGTGTATTGTGAGGACGACACACACAGACATGCAGAGGAATGAGCAGATACACATCAGCGACAGCAGAGGAAGCCCTCCGTCATTTTCTGTTGTGATTGTTTTCGTTCATAATATTGTTATTTAGGCGTCGCGGCAGAGGCGGGGTGGGGGAACGTGTACAGTACGTGTGATGTATGGCGCGATGGAGTCGTCTTCACGCATCACCAGCTGCGACGTTGTTTTATGTCGCTTTCTCTCAATGTGTGTGTTGTGTGTGTGTGTGTTGTCATAATGATGAATGTCTTTGCTGTGCCGGGGCTCAGGAGCAGTTGTCTGTGGCTGACACCGCCGTGTGTAGGTGGTGATGTATCACGACCGCGTGTCTGAGGTCTCTGTGCAGGATGTGTGTGTGTACGCGGCAGGGGTGTGGTTGTGTCCGCGAGCAGGTACGCGTCGCCGTACGTACGCGCGACGGAGGTCACCAAGCGTCTTTATATGTCATAATTGCGTGGAGAGGTGGAGGTGTGTGAGGGCGTGGACGTGCATTGTCTGTTCCATGCACTCTTAGAAATAAGGGTTCCAAAAGGGTTCTTCTACAAGGGCTGAGGTTCTACCTGGAACCACTTGCTTCTGAAAAACCCTTTCCTGAATAAAGGGTTTTAAAAGGGTTCTTGGTAACACTAACGGTTCCACTGAGAACTATTTTGATCCAGAGCACCCTTTTTTGGAGAAAGAGTTCTTCATAAGGGTTCCAAACGGGTTCTTCTACAAGGGCTGAGGTTCTACCTGGAACCATTTGCTTCTGAAAAACCGTTTCCCTAAGAAACGGTTTTTCAAGGGTTCTTGGTAACACTAACGGTTCCAGTAAGAACCGTTTTATATCCAGAGAACCCTTTAAAAACCCTTTCCTGAATAAAGGGTTTTAAAAGGGTTCTTGGTAACACTAACGGTTCCAGTAAGAACCGTTTTGATTCAGAGAACCCTTTAAAAACCCTTTCCTGAATAAAGGGTTTTAAAAGGGTTCTTGGTAACACTAACGGTTCCAGTAAGAACCGTTTTTGATCCAGAGAACCCTTTAAAAACCCTTTCCTGAATAAAGGGTTTTAAAAGGGTTCTTGGTAACACTAACGGTTCCAGTAAGAACTATTTTGATCCAGAGAACCCTTTAAAAACCCTTTCCTGAATAAAGGGTTTTAAAAGGGTTCTTGGTAACACTAACAGTTCCAGTAAGAACCATTTTGATCCAGAGAACCCTTTGAAAACCCTTTCCTGAATAAAGGGTTTTTCAAGGGTTCTTGGTAACACTAACGGTTCCAGTAAGAACCATTTTGATCCAGAGAACCCTTTAAAAACCCTTTCTCGAATAAAGAGTTTTAAAAGGGTTCTTGGTAACACTAACGGTTCCAGTAAGAACCATTTTGATCCAGAGAACCCTTTAAAAACCCTTTCCTGAATAAAGGGTTTTAAAAGGGTTCTTGGTAACACTAACGGTTCCAGTAAGAACCATTTTGATCCAGAGAACCCTTTTTTGGAGAAAGAGTTCTTCAGGGATTGTTGAAAGCATGGGTATAAGATCCTGTATGGGTTCTTTGTAGAACCTCTCATGGGGGGTTCTGGGTGGAACCTTACACACACAGTTCTAGGTATAACCCTTTATGTTGGGTTCTAGGTAGAACCCTCCACCTTTATAAAAGGTTCTACCTGGAGCCAAAAAGGGTTCTCCTATGAGGACAAGCCGAAGAACCTTATATGGTTCTACTTAGAACTTTTATTTCTAAGAGAGTGCGTCCGGGCCAGCTAACGCCAGAATTTATAACTATAACTAGTTCAGTCATCATTTATCTACTTAGCGAGCTAAATAACTTCTGGCACTGAGTGTGAGTCCACGCTTCTGCTAGCTAGCCTCTATTTAGCTAGCATCTTGAACATAAATAGGTTCCTCTTTTGTGTTGTTGGTTGTCCGTCTGTATTTTAAGCTAGAAAAGATATCTACTTCTGAACGAGCGAGTTCGCATTCAACAACCACAGGCCCCATTTAGCCTTGAAAGTATTTCAGTGGTCTGAAGAGTATTCAGTTTGACAAGAAATATTTTGGTGATAAGGTGAACTTGCTCAGTAGTAGATTTAATTTAGCGTAGAACATCAACAGAAAATCCAGGGGTTTCAACAAGATGTCCAAAAAAGAGCCGTAGCAAGAGGATGCTAACCGAATAACAACACAAGGTCTTCAAATTCTGCTATTCAGGACAGCTATGCCGCTTATATTGTGGACAGAAAATCCAGTAAACATTTTGAAGCTTTTCAGAAAATCAGAATCAAAAAGTCAGTAAGTTACAAATGTTAGCGGATTTGGAGACGGAGCAGGACTTTAGCGAACAGGTTGAGGGAGTTCTGATCCGCCAACAGGTCAAGCGTCAGGCGGAGATGTGTTGCGTAACTTCCGCGGAGATTTGACGCCGCTGCTGTGTTTCTTGCACTCAGATTGTGTGTCTGTGCAGCCGATGAACTCGTGACTGTCTGATTACTCCTTCCTCTCCGTCGGCCATGTTGTGTTCAACTTGTTTTCACTTCGGTGTGTCTTTCTCGCCTCCGTTGCGACTTTTTTTCCGTCCTCATACCGTTCGACTGATTAATTGATTTGACTCCTGGAGAACGGTTTACGTGAGTGTTGGCTTCTCCATCTTCTTCTTTCTCCGGCTCGTTGTCACATTAGTCTCCAGCTCTTTTGGTTTTGCTTATTCGAGTCAAGTACACATTCACACAGCACAGATACACACACTTTACCTTGTGATTCGAGCTGTATTTCGAGTATTTTTGTGTGCGATTGTGTGTGTGAGTAAGACAGAGTTGTGCGTGTGTGTGTGAGTCTTCTGTTTTTCTGAGGGGAGTATTTCATCACTTGGCCTTGAAAACGAATGAAGCATGCACATGCTTTCAGTGCGGCATACACACATTGCCACCCACATAAATACGCAGAATACACATCACGTGACACACACACACACAGACAAACGTACACACCCAGGCGAACAACACAAACACAGTGTCTCCACGTTGTTCACATCATGTCCCTGGGCTGTGGTGACGGCCAGAAAAATAACTGAATCCTGAGAGACTAAGAAAACACAATGATGATCTCTCTTCTTCTCTTGGTTTATGATTATCTCTCCCCTGCACCACCCCTTCCCTTCTCCCTGTCTTCTTCTTCTTCTTCTTCTCTCCTTCCCTTTTCTTTCCTCTCATCCTCAATAGTCAGCCATCGCATCGGTACTGTGCAGCGGCTTTACTCCTTGCCAGAGGGAGAGCTTACCTCATGCATGTCTCAGTAGATTTTTTCTACCCCTTCTACTTCCCCCCTCCACCACCACCACCACCACCCATCCCTCGCTTTATCCCTCTTTGGCCTGTATCTTCCTCTCTTTTCTCTCCGCACTCCCACTCTCTCCCTCTTTTCTCCATTCAAGCGTGCTAAATGCTTTACCTCTGTCAACTCTTGAGTCTGAGAGGAGCTCATTATTGTGGAGAAGGAGAGGAATTTGGATTAGGAGCAACATTCGTGGACTGAGGCTCTTGTTCAGCTAAAAGAGCCATCAGAATTACAGCGAGGGGTAGACTTACCTGCATTAGTCGGCGATATTATTCACTAGTCACCAGGGTTGAGGGTTTTACTGAGATTTTTTAAAAATTATTACTTCCCCAGAAGTATATCGCTCTTTTTCATGAGAAAGTGTGATTTCTCGGCTGAATAAAAAAAAAGATTTTAAAGAGATTAGCAATAATTTTTGTTCTCGTCTGGTGTTATTTTTTGGATATATATATAGATTTTGTCATGATGTATTGTATTTATCATTACGTGCATCTACAGGGAAGGAAAACCTGGAACATGCAACCGTTCTTGGACATTTAGTTGCAGGATTAAAGCAAGAAAATGCAACTTCCTAGACAAGAATAGTTGAGTCTCGTCTGCAGATCGTCACTTTGGGTTGGCAGGCGTCAGTATTTTTATGATCTTGGGATGAGACTCAACTATCTTTGTCCAGGAAGTTACATTTTCTTGCTTTAAGTGGTCAGTTTGCTTGAAACAAAATGCTTCCTAAACTAAAATACTCCCATCACACCCTTCCAAGTTAGGAATCGGGGTGGACTGCATCCGTCAATGTACCTAACTTTCAGAAAGCAAGACTCCAACAGTCGCAGTTATCTTGTGCAGCGATTTTGCCAGTTTTGTGGAAGTTTTTATGAAAAATAGGCAGGGTTTGAGTTTCTCTCTCAAGATCCATACTACTTCCATTGCTAACCCTAACCCTTGAGGTTAACCCGAACCCAAACCTCTGAACTTGATGCTCCACCTGTTGAATTCCTCTGCACTTTCATTTGAAGACAGAGTCATGTGCATCAGATCGAGCCACCTTTTTGACCCAGCAGCTGTAGATTTTGCTAATCTAATTTGCTCATTGTTTTGTCAGAAGATAACAGATAAATTGGTCAAGTTGTGTTTCTATTAAATTGGCTTTTATCCTTCCTTGTCTTCAGTGTGTACACACAGGCAGTCCAACCTGGGAAAATCCCAGTTCCTGGTATTCAAGTCTGCTAATCACCTCTGGCCTTCAAACTTTCCTCTTATGCAAAACGCTCACACTGGGCTTTTTGCATAGACCCGTCGGGCTGGTTAGCTTGCATGAGTGCAACTGTCGGACCACGTGAGAGCCGGCCCGGTGACATTAGACAGCAGAAAAAACTTCAAGGCTGCGATCAGATGGTCGTCAAAGGTCACGTAAAGGGCAGAGCCACCTGCCATCAGCTTGCAGAGCAGCTCCGGCAGTACAAATCATACACTGGTTTTCAGTCCAGACACTTCAGCAGCTGTTGGAGATAATCCTCTGTGTCCTTACTGTTTGATTTTGTCTCAGTCTCGGGTGCTAATTGGTTATTTTCGGTGGCATCTCTCACTTGTCAAACAAGCAGCGTGACCAGAGCTGCGGAGTCTTCTTGTTTTTTTTTTCCTTGGATGATGAAGTTCAACATCATTTTCCCCCGTCTGTTTACAATCCAGCTCTGCTTTTATTTGTTCAAAACAAGTCAGCATTAGCGAGTAATATCACTGTGCAAGCAAAACTTTAATTTCACGAATGATAATTATTTCTTTTATGTGTCTTCCAGTGCTTGCAGGAGGTAGTAGGGTGGGTAACTTCAATGAGCTGGTGGAGCGTTTGAAATGGAAACCTGCAGGCTCTTGGGCCTGGGTGGAAACTCGGTTATCTGTTTGATAGTGTACGAGAGAGGAAAAGATTTTTTGATGGGGTCGAACTGTCCATTAATGTGCCATTTATTCCTCGTCTAACCTTTAAAAGTTGAGTATAAACTAGCATGAGTGGACGGACTGAAAGAATCGGGCCATAAACGGTATCTATATAAACCTCTTCTTGTAAATCGAATATTTAACGAGCTATATCGCTAAAAAATAAAAGCTGCTGTAAAAGCTACTCATCCATTCACGAACATTTTGTTTGTCGTGGATTCGGAGGAGTTTTAGGGTCAGAAGGTCCCAAGAAACAAAAGATTAATTACTCGTCTTTCTTGTGATGAAATATTCAAGTGAAAAGACGTAAAAAATCAAGATTACAACATCCCATTAGCCTCCAAAAACCTTCTGGCCTGACCTTATAATGGAATCTAACTAGGAATCAAACCTCCAGCCATGCATGAGGGATTAATCTGACTCTTCCACCCAAAACCTCAGGGTGCCGCCCAGCCTCATCGACGGAGCGCAGACTAACACTTCCCACCGATAAATCTCTCTGTCTGGTCTCCGTCTGACTCTCTTCATTTCCATCTCCACCCACCCTCCCCCATCTGTTTTATATGGGCGCTGCGAAACACAAACGTGAGCACACATACACACAAAAAAAAAAAAAAACACACATATCCATACACAGCTGCAGAGCTGTCAGGTCTAACCTTGACTCGCACAGAGAATGAATCGTAATGCAAACGGGAGGGCGGGGGGCACAAACAGGATGTCAGAGAGCTGCTGCTCGTCTCTGCCCGACCTGCCTCTTTCTTCCCTGTGGAGTCCGACTCTGCACAATCTCTCTGTTACAGGTATTTTCTCTCTCTCTCTCTCTCGCTCTCTCTGTCTCCTCTCGCTAGACCACAACAGTTACCTTTTCCCTTTTTCCTCCTTTTCCACCAAAACAGATCCCAGGAGTTTGAGAGCAAAATGGAGTTTGGAGACGAGCACTTTCGGTCAAATAATGTCAACATAGACGCCCAAAAAAAATCCTTGTAGTGTTGCACGCTATAACACGGGGAGTAGGTCGTTTGAATTAGATCGGATGTGAAGCTGCAGCAGCTGCCAAGACAAATCAAGTGTAATCTTACGTAACATGCGAGCAAAGACTGTAAAGTTAGGAAGGAGATTGTTGAAATTTACATGAGAATGCATCACAAGAAACTGGTATAAAATATGTACAGCAGCTTTACTCCAAAAATATGTACAGCAGCTTTACTCCCAAAATATGAGCCGGCCCAGATACGTCTTACAGAATAAGTGGTTTCTTAGCAGGACTCTGTTACTCCTGTGTCAGGTTTGGACCCAAGTTCTGGTCTCTGGACAAGTGCTAGTGCTGGTTTGAAGTTAGTTCAGACCCAGTTTGCTTTTGCTAGGACAAACTATGGCGGACTACATGGACTACTTTACAAGTGTTGCTTCTGGTTTTGCATGTCTACATTGGCCCCCAAACATGACTAGACCTTGGACCAACCTTGTCTTTTGTTTGTTCTCCTGTGGATGAGACAAAACACGCAACACTAACTCTGGTTTTTTAAAAATGGTGGTCATGAGCCCTTTTATTTGGGCCTTGAACACGATAATCCCGCCCCAAATGCAAAGAGCTGGTTCGAGAGTGGGCACTGGCTCCAAACCAGCACCTTGAACCGCCTCGGTTGAAAAGAGGTATGTTGAGACAAGTATCTTCTTTGACAGGTGCACTCTGTCCAGCTTTTTGCCAGCAGTGGATCATAATCTGGACCAGATTTGGGACACTGTTGAGAAAGAGAGTCTTCTTTTGTCGATGTGGTATTGGCACCATTTGTCTTGGCAGCAGTCTGCCCAACTTTTGGCAGGTGTTGGATCATAATCTTTGGCAGACTCGGGCCACTGTGTTGGGGAGAGTGTGTTCTTTGGCTCACTGTCGACTATCCCTCAGTTTGTAAGTCTAATTTCTTAGATATTGTTTTTCCCCTACAGTGTTATATCCTCTTGTTCAGGCAAAAAAACAACTGAGCTCATAAAGAAAAGCAAGTTTGCTCCGCTAATGATGTTTCCCGAACGTCAAATTGGAATATTTGGGGCACAGTGTTCGTCGATTTGGGGTCTGCGCGATATGAAAACATTAGCGGAGCTATATAGAGCGGAGCAATAGGGCCTTCAGCGAGCGCCGAGCTCGTGGTAAACGCCCCGATAGTGATAGATGTGTGTGTTCCAGATAGCGAAGTGATCGATGGGAGTATTGTTGGGAGGGGCGCTCTGAGTTCGCTGTTATTGTGTTTCGGAAAGCTAAAGGGAGATGGGGGGGTTGCAGAAGGAGAGCTTGACGGGTTTATTGAGAAGCGTGATCTAGTGCACCGCCCCGGGACTCTTAGATGTAGTTAGAGAGGGCAGAGAGAAAAGAGAAAGAGAGATGGATTAAAAAAAAACACGGGGAGGAATTGGTGGCGGCGAATGGATGGAGGCGAGGAGGAGGAGGAGGAGGAAGTGTGCACCAGAGGAGAGGAAACAAGAGGCAGGAAGTGAGGATGGTGCAGAGGTGGGGGAATAAATGTGTAGGTTATCTGTTGATGTTTATCTGCCGTGTCCTGAGGGCTTGTGCAGTCATAACAGTGATCTAATCTGCACCTCTGGAGAGCACACACACACACACACACTCGCTCTCGGTGTGCCCATGCCACCAATCATCCATTTAAAACCGTCATTTATCTGCCCTTCATCCAATCCATCCACTCAGCCCACATTTCTTCCACTTCTTTTTTTTTTAATTTATCCTCCCCTTTATGCCGCAGAATTCCTCCCATCCCTCAGTCCGTGCTTCCACTCCTACATCCTGCTGAAATCCAATTGGCCTCATCTCCCTCCCTCCCTCCCTCCCTCCCTCCCTCGCCTCTCCCATTTACCTCGCCGCCGTAGGGTTCAATGGGCTTTTAAAAGGCAGGAAACGATGCCAAGTATTTCAGGCTGAAGCTGCTGACTGCTGATATTTTGTGCTGATATTCAATATCTTTCAAATTGGCCAATTTCACGGCAAGAAATATCTGTAATATTTAAAAAAAGCCCGGCAGGTGATAGGGTAAAGTTGTCAATGTTGTCTTTTTTTTTACATTACTACGAGGGTTATCGATGTTGGGAGCTTCCAAGGAGAGGAGGGAACTTAGTAGCTGTGGAAAACCTGGTTTTCGTTGACCTGTAGTAGTTAAAAGTAAACTCAAAACCGACTATGGAAGTAGCGTTTCTGCAACAACTGGTTATTTGCAGCCTTAAAAATGTTTCATATGTGCAGAAGAGTTTGTCTTTTGAGAACCCAAATGAATAAATAAGCAAATTAACTTGGAACTCGTCCTCAAATTAGCTGAATTTGGTCCAACTAAATGTGCATTTGCCTCAGAGTTTGGATCACATGAGGCTGAAAACACTGTTTTTAACCTTGTGAGTCAGTCTTGTTAAAGGTTTAAAGACTGTAATTCCAATTAAAAAATTCATTTCAGTACATTTGTTACTGAATTATAACCCCCAACGTCTCACCGTCTCAGACAAACACCGTCTTTTAACACTTAATTTTTCATTTCTTGAATTCAGTAGGTTATCGATGTAAAAAACCTGGTTTTCGTTGACCTGTAGTAGTTAAAAGTAAACTTTAGGGTTTCAAAACCGACTATGGAAGTAGCATTTCTGCAACAACTGGTTATTTTCACTCTTAAAAACGTTTCACATGTGCAGAAGAGTTTGTCTTTTGAGAACCCAAATGAATAAATAAGCAAATTAACTTGGAACTCGTCCTCAAATTAGCTGAATTTGGTCCAACTAAATGTGCATTTGCCTCAGAGTTTGGATCACATGAGGCTGAAAACACTGTTTTTAACCTTGTGAGTCAGACTTGTTAAAGGTTTAAAGACTGTAATTCCAATTAAAATTTCATTTCAGTACGTTTATTACTGAATTATAACCCCCCAATGTCGCACCGTCTCAGACAAACACCGTCTTTTTACACTTAATTTTTCATTTCTTGAATTCAGTAGGTTATCGATGTAAAAAACCTGGTTTTCGTTGACCTGTAGTAGTTAAAAGTAAACTTTAGGGTTTCAAAACCGACTATGGAACAAGCGTTTCTGCAACAACTGGTTATTTGCAGCCTTAAAAATGTTTTATATGTGCAGAAGAGTTTGTCTTTTGAGAACCCAAATTAATAAATAAGCAAATTAACTTGGAACTCGTCCTCAAATTAGCTGAATTTGGTCCAACTAAATGTGCATTTGCCTCAGAGTTTGGATCACATGAGGCTGAAACACTGTTTTTAACCTTGTGAGTCAGTCTTGTTAAAGGTTTAAAGACTGTAATTCCAATTAAAATTTCATTTCAGTACATTTATTACTGAATTATAACCCCCCAACGTCTCACCGTCTCAGACAAACACCGTCTTTTAACACTTAATTTTTCATTTCTTGAATTCAGTAGGTTATCGATGTAAAAAACCTGGTTTTCGTTGACCTGTAGTAGTTAAAAGTAAACTTTAGGGTTTCAAAACCGACTATGGAAGTAGCGTTTCTGCAACAACTGGTTATTTGCAGCCTTGAAAATGTTTCATATGTGCAGAAGAGTTTGTCTTTTGAGAACCCAAATGAATAAATAAGCAAATTAACTTGGAACTCGTCCTCAAATTAGCTGAATTTGGTCCAACTAAATGTGCATTTGCCTCAGAGTTTGGATCACATGAGGCTGAAAACACTGTTTTTAACCTTGTGAGTCAGACTTGTTAAAGGTTTAAAGACTGTAATTCCAATTAAAATTTCATTTCAGTACGTTTATTACTGAATTATAACCCCCAATGTCTCACCGTCTCAGACAAACACCGTCTTTTTAACACTTAATTTTTCATTTCTTGAATTCAGTAGGTTATCGATGTAAAAAACCTGGTTTTGGTTGACCTGTAGGAGTTAAAAGTAAACTTTAGGGTGTCAAAACCGACTATGGAACAAGCGTTTCTGCAACAAATTGTTATTTGAACTCTTAGAAATGTTTTATATGTGCAGAAGAGTTTGTCTTTTGAGAACCCAAATTAATAAATAAGCAAATTAACTTGGAACTCGTCCTCAAATTAGCTGAATTTGGTCCAACTAAATGTGCATTTGCCTCAGAGTTTGGATCACATGAGGCTGAAAACACTGTTTTTAACCTTGTGAGTCAGTCTTGTTAAAGGTTTAAAGACTGTAATTCCAATTAAAAATTAATTTCAGTACATTTGTTACTGAATTATAACCCTCCAATGTCTCACCGTCTCAGACAAACACCGTCTTTTAACACTTAATTTTTCATTTCTTGAATTCAGTAGGCGGTAATCACCAAGTAACATGTTTGTAATTTAGCGAGAATTACCACAAAATTGTTTCATGACATTACTCTGCTATTTTCCAAGAAGCAGTTTATGAATCGTTGGTAATTTCCCTCAATACGATTCCAGGAAACCTCCAACCAGTCATTGTCCAGCTTCCTCTCATTTCTAACTAATAATCTCAGGTTATACAACGTTCCTCAGTTCACTGACCTGCAGAAGTTCAGCAGAAACCAGCTGGAGGTTTCCTGTAAATGTTCTGAAGTCAAAGAACGCGGAACATTGTGATTGAATCACGTTGGGGGTTATTTTCAACACATTATCGAGGTAACCGGGAGAGAGAGAAATGTTGGTAATTACCACTTTACTTCCCATGAAATCTGCAGACCTGTAGAGTGAAGCAGGTCTCAACCTTTTTACACCAAAGGGAAATTTGAGGGAAATGTCATCATTTCAGGCATGAACGACGACGGCGCTCCGCTGATTAGTCCTTGTCAGTAAAGTGCCTCTATTAGCGTTGATATATTTGTCTCCCCTCGCCGTGAGGCCTCTTTAAGGGCCTGCGAGCTCCCCGTCACATGACACGCCGAGCTGGTGTCGTATGGACACATGTATGGATGCCTATGTACGACAGGTGATGGTGGAGTGTGTGTGGGTGCAGAGCAGATACTGTGTGTAATTAGAGCGTCGCTCTATGTTGCGTGGGAGCGTCGGGGGCAGCAGGAGCATCAAAAAACACGTGTTATTTCTAACATTAGCCACTCCCCTCGCTGGCGTTCACCTCCAGGGAGGGGGGGGGGTTGTGATCGAGCACTTCCCATCTTTAGACGAAGGTTCGAGTGAACAGGCGGCCGTAATAGATCAGCAGAGCGTGCAGAAACCAACACTGTCTCCTCTATTTATTTATTTTTTTTGCCATCATGAAGTCAAGGCTAGTGCGAGTTCAGCTATTGAAGCGATTTCTCTCCGTGCACAAACACTTTCACACGGTGCAGGTGAGAGAGTCTGCACACCTCCCGCTGAACTGGCATAGGTGGTCGTATCAGACGGTCGGAGCATCGCCGACGCCGCCACCGTGGGCTTCTCACTCCCTCCGAAAAGTCCCTTTTCAAAGAAGTGAGAAAACAGAGTGATTCTGCTCCTTCAAACGCCGCCGCTTAGGCGAGGGCACTGTAATTTGCCACTGAGAAGCCGAAACATGAGGTGTCTTTTGAGCCATTGATTCCCGTCGGCCTAAGCCTTTTCAGCAGCGAGAGGGAACAAGAGGATGAGGGGAGGGGAGAGGCCATTCCCGTGGATGAAAACACAAACATCTGCTGCATTTTCAGGGCTTTTATTCCCTCGGATAGATGTTTTAACGTGAGCCGATGCGTGGCCGCTCATGCGAGCGCCGCCCCGACGGTGCCATGCGCTGTAATAACGCGGCGCGAGGCGGGGGAGAGGAGAATGGCCTCTCCAGCCTCTATGGGAGGTTGTGGAGGAGGACGTTGCTTCAGACCCTCCGAGCTGCCGCCGCCGATCAAACGGGGGCTTGATGGCTTCGGCGAGAGAGAGAGAGGGAGGAACTGGAAAGACATTAACGCCAGAGCGGGAAAAGAACCTTAAAGCTGCGTAGAGGCGATGTCGACTGTTTGGCTCATTTCCCTCAGCACAGATCTATTTTACAATGTCCCAGACCATTTCCCGCTCGGGATGCTTAGCGGGTGTGATCTCTCGGAGTGTTTGGATGCATGTGTGTGTGATCAAACCCCCCCATCCCATCCTCCGCCTTTAACTCAGCCTAATTTGTATAATTGAAAACAGTCATCTGATGTGCGGTTCAAAGGTAGAGCAGCCAAGATGGCACCCGGCGATACATGAATTAGCACCTACACTGATAAAAATACGGGGCTTGATCTACTTTAAAAAAAAGTAAGGCAACTTTTTGCATCATTTTATCCCGTAGATCAAACAAGAGTAGTCTTTGATTGTACAACATTAATTTTGCAAGTAAAGTCAACTTAACACAACCGAGTTTACTTTGTTTGCAAAACTAAGTTGACTTAACTTGTAAATGTAAGTTGACTTTATGACTTGCAAGATTAATGTTGTACATACAAAGACAACTCTTGTTTGATCTACATGATAAAGTGATGCAAAAAGTTGCCTTACTGTTTCTCAGTAGATAAAACACATTATATTTTTGTCACAGTGAGCCACTTAAAGGGATATTCCGGTGTAAGTTTAATCCATGGTCTAACACACCTTGACACCGAGTAAGACTCCCCCTCGAGAGGTCAAGTTAGCTGACCGCTAGCTTAGCTAGTTTTAGCAACCTCAGAAAAGACCGCACGATAACAATACACTGCCACGCTATATGTCTCCAACTAGAAACCGCCATCAAAAAGCCACAATTAATGGTGAGAACAGCAGCAAACTTCAGCAACAGTACATGTACAGTCCCAGCACACAGTACGAAGCATCAAACATCTGCTAGCTTTGCTGGATTTGTATTAAAAACACAGCACAACTCACCCTCTCCTCCAGCAGCCTGCCTGTGTGGGGAAGCCCTGACGAGTCGATTACCGAGTGCAGTAGATTTCCGCAGCTCAAGGATGAAAATGTCTGATTGTTACTCCATTACTTCCGTTATTTTCCCTGTCAGCTCTCAATAACAAGAACTGAGCATCCCATGGAGTAATAATCAGACATTTTCATCCTTGAGCTGCAGAAATCTACTGCACTCGGTAATCGACTCGTCAGGGCTTCCCCACACAGGCAGGCTGCTGGAGGAGAGGGTGAGTTGAGCTGTGTTTTTAATACAAATCCAGCAAAGCTAGCAGATGTTTGATGCTTCGTACTGTGTGCTGGGACTGTACATGTACTGTTGCTGAAGTTTGCTGCTGTTCTCACCATTAATTGTGGCTTTTTGATGGCGGTTTCTAGTTGGAGACATAAGCTGCAGTGTATTGTTATCGTGCGGTCTTTTCTGAGGTTGCTAAAACTAGCTAAGCTAGCGGTCAGCTAACTTGACCTCTCGAGGGGGAGTCTTACTCGGTGTCAAGGTGTGTTAGACCATGGATTAAACTTACACCGGAATATCCCTTTAATTATGTTACAAATACATATTCTTATATTCACTTTTTTCAGTGTGAGCTAGTTCGGCCGAGGCTGCGAAGCAAAACGTTTCATCCAGTCGCTGAAATATAGATGAGCACAAGCCTTAAAACATGTTTGTGTTTGCTGTTGGGTGGTGATCTCGGTTAAACTGAAGTGTGGCCCTCGCGAAAAAAAAAAGGTTATCGGAGAGAAGAATAGAAAAAAAAACACATTTCCATCCAGACAGAAATAGAGCAGCTTTATTCGTCTCTTGACATTTTTTGAAAGTACACACTTCGGAGGTACAGTTTCAGCGCGGCCACGGCAGGAAAACACACATCTCAAATATCTCATTTTAGAACAAAAGTCTTGTATTTTTCTCTGCCAGACGCGATGATTTAAACCCGACTTATCCGGCGACTCGCTCGCAGTTATCAAAGCCGCTGCCTGATAAGAGCGCCGAGCCTATTCCTCAACTACAACCCAGAGACATCAGTTTTGTTTTTCTCACATATTATTGCCGCGGTTTGACGGAGTAATCTGTCAGCGAGGGGTTTCGCTGATACGGGAGGCAGAAACACTGTGGTCCTGAGTGATCGAGCAAGAGGCTAAACGCCGCCGGGGTGGAGGGTTTGATTCCCTCCCGAGGATGAAAACACGAGTGTAGCCGGATGAGCCGAGACAGCAGACAGACGCAGCTGAGGTGATAATAACAGGTAATTTGCCAAATATTGTGATCATTGTCATCATTTAGACCCGTGAGACTTGATAATTGGAGGACGGCGGTTAATTAGCTTTTTAAATCTTTTTTTAAAGGTGGAACATATGACACCGAAAATCAGTATTTAGTGTTTTGTAATTGCGACTCTCCTCGACTGCGGCACTCGTTCATCATCGTTCGTTTAAACATTACAGTGATTTCAGTGGAATGTGTGAGAAAATCACAATTTCACACATGAAGTCAATGTTTTAACAGGTGAAAATAAGATGATGTCACACTTGAATTGGACCTTTTTAACTTTTTTCACATGTGGATCAGAGTTTCTTCGTTCCTGTCACATGAAATCACGCGAGAGATTCGCTTGTTGTGGAAAGAAAATAATGTGAATTACAAACGTTCATATATGGAAACAAACATGATATCACATAAAAATGTGCTTGTTCTCACGTGAATTTTAGCTTTTTACATGTAATTAGACTGTTTCCACATGTGAACTGATGTGAAAATAAGATGATGTCACACTTGAATTGGACCTTTTTAACTTTTTGCACATGTGGATCAGAATTTCTTCGTTCCTGTCGCATGAAATCACGCGAGAGATTCGCTCGTTCACATGTGAATTCTGCTCTTATTCACACTGTCACATGTAATTATACTATTTCCACTGAACTGACATTTTAACATGTGACAAGGTCGGCTGTGTGCTGATCTGATTAAACACACAAAACTGAAATAACAAAGGTTTTAAAACTCGATTTTTTTCGACACTTTTCAAGATATTGCCTCAATATTCAGAACCATTTGGCCGACGATGAAGCCTGAAGCCTTTTCTGGCCCCTGGAGCTCTTTGTTCCACTCGCAGTTTGTTGGTAATCCAGCTTTTGGTTATTATTGGCATGAATGAAACATGTTATTCACGCCAGCGATGATCCTCGATCGTCACGACTGTGCAGTTTCAATTAGAAAAATCACTCCTCGTTGTTTCCTGAAGAACAAAAACGCACCTTGCACCTGAATATTGGAAGAAAATGATGCATGTTGAGATAGTTAGGTAGTTTTTTTAGCAGCAGTGCCAGAAAATGTCCTCAAATATCCATCGAGCAATCGCACACAATGACATGTGCACCATATTTGTTTTAAATGATCCGGTGACATCGGGTCTGCTGAGTTCATCAAGTAACCATCACAGACAGATTACACACGAATCACCATCTGGGGATTTATAAAGCCTAAATCCAAGGCTATTTGAAAAATGGCCAAGCCTTTGTATATATACAGTGTGTGTGTGTGTGTGTGTGTGTGTGTGTGTGTGTGTGTGTGTGTGTGTGTGTGTGTGTGTGTGTGTGTGCGTGCACGGCCTCTGGGCACATTGTGATGCCGTTTTGGACGGCTGCCCTCGTTCTGATGTCCCTATCGACTCTCTGGCCTACATGGCCGAGTACGGGCCTGTTTTCCACTGCGGGTCGATACGGACGCAGTGCTGAGGGGACAGCCCGAGGCTTACACACACACACACACACACACACACACACACACACACACACACACACAGACGCACGCACTTAAACACTTACAAGCATGGAAACACAATAGTATCCCCGAGGTGCAGGCGGCCGGCGTGTTCCTAGAAACACCGGCGGAGTGGACGAGGGATTAAATGTGTTGCTGCATGTTCTGATGGGATTTACAGATTAGTGTGTTTTAATCCAGATGTGTGATACGGTCAGTTATTAAGGGTCGACCGCTGTGCTGTTTTTTTTTTTTGAGGATGAGAAGCTGGTGTGTTCAGCCTTTAGTTTGTAAATATTTCAAAGGATGATCTCATGTGAAGCCACGTTTAGATGAAGACTCTCGCTGCCTTTATGGTTTGTTGCTGGATCTTCTGTGGAAGATGTGGACGCGTAGTCATCCTGGACTGGTCTGGATTTAATGGTAGTCTGGTGGGGAGAGAGGCAGTGAGTGTCTTGTGTGCTCGGAGAGTTTTTTGCAGGAACTTGAGGTGGAAAAACTTCCAACTCGAAGCAGAAAAGCTCCTGAAATCATCCTAAAATATGTGAGTTCAGACCATCATCCAGGTGAAACTCCTGAACCGACTCATTTCAAAATAAAAGGTGCAGATCTGCAACTTTATTTCACACCGCTGCAGCCTACAGTTTCCCATAATGCAACACTCTGTCAGACCCTCCGTGCCTGATGACTGCAGAGTTGTTCAAACTCCACACTCTTGTGGAGCAGATTGTGTTTTCTCTGAGGTAACCCCGATGACATCACTATGACGTCATCGCCGAAAGCTCCTCCAGAATCACAGAAGACGTTACGCAGCAGTTTGAAGTCCTCGAGACGTTTAAACTGAACTTCATGTGTTAAATTGGTAAAAGCGTCCCGATACGACGCTCCAAAGACAGATTCTTACTTCAACTGCAGAATTATCGATGCTCACAACCCCCGTTTTCTGCGAGCTGCCTGCAGAGTCGTTCAAACTCCACACTCTTGCCGAGCAGATTGTGTTTTCTCTGAGGTAACCCCGATGACATCACTATGACGTCATCGTGGAAAGCTCCTCCAGAACCGCAGCAGTTCTAACTCCTCGAGACGTTTAAACTGAACTTCATGTGTAAAATTGGTGCCACAAGTGCCGATCCGATGCTCCAAAGACAGATTTTTCCTTCGTATTCCTTCAACTGCAGAATTATCGACGCTCACAACCCCGTTTTCTGCGAGCTGTGCTGCCCGGCTCGGCCCGGGAAGAATAACATTCCGACTGATGGAGATTAAAGCGCTGCTTGTTCTTCCTCTTCAGTCCTGCGTTAGCTTCCTCTCCTCCTCCTCCTCCTCCTCCTCCTCCTCCCTCCTCTCTTCACCCTAACAGCCAGAGCAGTTATTACTACTTAAAGTACTGCACTTGCTGACAGGGAGGTTCGTGCTGTTGTGTGTGTGTGTGTGTGTGTGTGTGTGTGTGTGTGTGTGTGTGTGTGTACTGTATATGTGTGTGTGTGTGTGTGTGCTGTAAAACACTGGTCTGATGGCTCCCTTGGGTATTTCAGAAGCAGCAGTCGCTTCTCTAAAGTTCAAGCAATTACATTTTCCGACCGGGTGCCATTTGCCAAACAGTCTCTGGCTGTGTGTGTGTGTGTGTGTGTGTGTGTATATGAGTGTGTGTGTTTGCTTATATGGGCAGCTGTGTTTGTTTATAACGTGTGTGTGTGTGTGTGTTTCTTTTTTAAGTCATATACTGTAGCTTACAGGTAAAAGAGTGTGGAGACGGAGCTGCTGGAGGCGTGACTCACTCCTTGTTTTCTTTCCCCGGCAAATTAAATAAAAATGCAAATCCACGCCGATCTACAGTCGGCTCACTTACACTTTGTGCAGCTTGTTTCAGATCTGTTGCGTATCATCAGTGGGTGGGATGTACAGTGAGACGACAGAACGACTGGGGGCTGGTTTGTTTGCATTAGAAGTGAATCTTGTTTATGATTTCCTGATCGTTAAATTCAAGAAAAACTGCAAAAATCTCAAGAATTTGGGTCATTCCATGAAATCGGTGCCTTTTCAACTTTGAAAAGTTTAAAATTTAAATTATATTTAATTGCTGTTTTTTCAGTAGCCAGGAATTAAAGACAGTTTAAAATGACAAGAAATTATATTGTGCCATCTCAGCTATGGAATTTCATATTTTATAACTGTTTTAGTCAAGTCCTGTTACTGGAAAGGTAACAGGGTTGACAGTAACAGGGTTGACCATTTCAAGCTAATTTGCCCATTGCTAGCTAAAACAAATGTTAGCTAAAGCACATGCTATGTACTTTGAAAGGGAATTACATGTACATATTAATTATATTATGAGAAATAAATAATTGTTTGGATTTATATGTTAAAAAATGGTAACAGGGTTGACGTTGTATGCTTGTCCCCCTGGTTCAACCTTGAAAAAACATCAAAAATAGCACATCAGAGATGAGCAAAACTTACTTGTCACTGAGCTGTTAGCATCCTGGTTCAGAGATGATGCAACCTCCTGTAAATCATGTCAAATCTAGAATGTACCGTTATTTTGATAGGGTTTTTTGGTTAGGGTAACAGGGTTGACATACAATTAGCGGACACCGATAAATTGGTAAATATTTATTACAATTAATATATATTTTTACCAAAAACACTGTTTCACAATAAGATCATACTTAAAACAATATGTAAATGTGAACATTTTAACATTTTGCCAACATTTTACAAATTAAAAGTCCTGCTGACGTACAACAACAACAGTAAGGGGACAGGCCAAAAACCTCACCCTCATCAGCTTTAAAATAATATTTAATTGATTTTAATTTGATGTTTTATTGAGGAGAGAAGACATGGTAATGTTATATTTTCAAATTACATCTTTGTTTGTTGTTACTGTAATTTTATGACTGATAATTTCTTGGGGACACAAAAGGCACCGATTTCATGGAATGACCCACTTGCAGATGTTTGGCGTCTTTTGTTCTTTGATCCTCGACAATTAATCACATAATCGCCGTCCGTCACCTCGGGTCGAATCGATGGATTGACAGCGCTCGATGCGACGTGCTGCTGAAGGTCCCTCCAGGCTGATATCATGAGAGCGGTGCGGATCTCGCGCGGTGAAAAAAACCCAGCTGTAAAGTCAGATTTTAAATGCAGTAACACAGCGCTGGGTCAGTGTGGTGTGGGTAGTCAGAGCGATGTGTTCGGCATGCTGCAGTAGATGTGGACATGACTGGAATGTGTCTGAGCAGCAGGTTTGTGTCGGCCTGGTGTAGAATTACAGACTAGGATTGCACCAATATGTGCAGTTAAAGGCCAGCGCGGATAATTTTGGACTGAAGCTGCCGATAGCAGATATTTTTTCAGGTTTTTTTTTATATCTCCGCCGATGATGTCTGAGAAAATAAGAAGTAAACAGAGTCAGACATGGAAGGGTTATTCTGGTGGCGTGCTGAAACTCGAGACGACGGTGACGAGGCGTGTGCTCGTACTCTCGCAAGAAATCTGATTTCATTGTCACATGAGAAGTGTGATGTGTAATTTGAAAGCTGTTGTGCTTCCTTACAGCGAACAGGAGCCTCTGATGGCGAGTACGTTGAGTCTCTTTAAAGCTGAACTAATCAATACTTTACTGACCTGGTGGGTTCAGAAGCAGCTGAAGAGCCAGACGATTCCCTCAGGAGATGGTGGAGACCAAAAACAGAGCTAAAAGACTGAATATTGGACTTATTTTCTTACTTATCTGAATCAACAAGACGTCCGTTCATTCTCATGGAAACCTCGGTGATCTCTGATGTCTTTTCGAAAAAGTCATATCGATTGAAAAATGTCAACTGTTAGGACAGGAAGTACTTAAAACTTGAAACGTGAAAATGCATGATGGTTAAAGCGTCTTTCACAAAGTATCTCACAGACCTTGCTAGCCGACATCCTGAATTCTTTGTCGGCATCGTTATCGGTCCTGTTTTTGGCTCCGTGCACAAATAAAAAGCGAGAAAACTTGCTTCTGTTTCATCTCCTTGGTTGTGTTTCTATCCATGAACATCGAACATTGAACGCTGAACAATAGGCGAGCACATTGAGTCTCTTTAAAGCTGAACTGATCAATACTTTACCTGACCTGGTGTGTTCAGAAGCAGCTGAAGAGCCAGACGATTCCCTCAGGAGATGGTGGAGACCAAAAACAGAGCTAAAAGAGAGAATATTGGACTTATTTTCTTACTTGTCAACAAGACTGTCCGTTCATTCTCATGGGAACCTCCGTGATCTCTGATGTCTTCTCAAAAAGTCATCTCACATACATTGAAAAATGTCAATTGTTAGCACAGGAAGTACTTATAACTTCTAAGTGAAATGCATGATGGTTAAAGCATCTTTCACAAAGTATTTCACAGACCTTGCTAGCCGACATCCTGATTTAATTGTCAGCCGTCGTTATCAGTCCTGTTTTTGGCTCCATGCACAAATAAAAAGCTTCTGTTTCGTCTCCTCGGTTGTGTTTCTATCCATGAACATCAAACATTGAACGCTGAACAATCAGGCGAGTACATTGAGGCTCTTTAAAGCTGAATTAATCAATACTTTACCTACCTGGTGTGAACAGAAGCAGCTGGACAGCCAGACGATTCCCTCAGGAGATGGTGGAGACCAAAAACAGAGCTAAAAGAGTCAATATTGGACTTATTTTCTTACTTATCTGAATCAGCAAGATGTCAACTGTTAGGACAGGAAGTACTGAAAACTTCTAAGTGAAATGCATGATGGTTAAAGCGTCTCTTGCAAAGTATCTCACAGACCTTGCTTGCCGACATCCTGATTTAATTGTCAGCGTCGTTATCGGTCTTGTTTTTGGCTCCGTGCACAAATAAAAAGCTTCTGTTTCGTCTCCTCGGTTGTGTTTCAATCCATGAACATCGAACATTGAACGTTGAACATTAGACGAGTACATTGAGTCTCTTTAAAGCTGAACTAATCAATACTTTACCTAACTGGTGCGTTCAGAAGCAGCTGAGGAGCCAGACGATTCCCTCAGGAGATGGTGGAGACCAAAAACAGAGCTAAAAGAGTCAATATTGGACTCATTTTCTTACTTATCTGAATCAACAAGATGTCAACTGTTAGGACAGGAAGTACTTAAAACTTCGAAATGAAATACATGATGGTTAAAGCATCTTTCACAAAGTATCTCACAGACCTTGCTAGCCGACATCCTGATTTAATTGTACGCGTTATCGGTCCTGTTTTTGGCTCCATGTACAAATAAAAAGCGAGTAAACTTGTTTCTATTCGTCTTCTCGGTTGTGTTTCTATCCATTCGAGGACATGCAATATCTTTGTTGAACATTAGGGGCTAACATAGTAGCAGATAGTTGAACCACAGATCGTTTGTTTCGGTGTTGAATTTTAACACGTCAAACCTCTTTTGGTGCTGATGTAGCTTTGGACTTGTTGGACGAAGGCTAGCAGTTTTACCTTTGCTTCCAATCTTTGTGCCAACCTATAAACCGCTAATCACATCCAGGATCTATCACTGTACTGGACCCGCACATGAAACTAATATCGAAAGTCTTTAACTGTGTGTTTGAAAGGAAATAAGTGATTTTTTTGCTCCCGTCACATGTTGTTTCTGTTTTCTAAGTGAAGCAGCACACGAGGAGCTGTAGCTGGTTAGCACTCAGAGCGCCGTCTGTGTTCTCGGGGACGGTCTGGTTGAGCTGACTAGTGGTTTGGGAGATACAGAGCTGGATCTGCAGGCGCTGTTAAGTTTGAGATGTGTGTGTGTGTGTGTGTGTGTGTGTGTGTGTGTGTGTGTGTGTGTGTGTTCATGTGTGTGTCAGTGAGCAGAATGGGCTGCCATAGGCCTGACAGGATGACAGCTGTCACCAAGGAAATGAGAGAGGAGGAGGAGGAGGAGGAGGAGGAGGAGAGACGCTGCCTCAAGGGAACACACTCTGCTCTCTCTCTCAGACAAGGCCTGGAAGTTTTTTGTGAGTGCATGTGTGTGTGTTCTGGCATGTGTGTGTGTGTGTGTGTGTGTGTGTGTGTGTGTGTGCGTGTGTGTGCGTATCCATGTTTACTGGCGAGCCGGAGAATAGCTGCACTGCGAGTATAATTGGTTTGTGTTTCGGCAATTCACATCAGAAATTACAGTATGTGTGCGACGAGAAGGAACAAACCACCGATGTCGGCGCGTGTGTTTACAAGGCGTACGTATGTGTGTGTGTGTGTGTGTGTGTGTGTGTGTGTGTGTGTGTGTGTGTGTGTGCACATGCCTCCCCTGTGTGCGTGTTTGTGTGTGTCGTATGTATTGAGTTTGGTCTGCTTCATTAGTTTATATTGTAAAATCGATGTTGCCCATTGTGGTGCGACCTGCCTCTGTTCTTGCACTCCTTGACACGCCGCGCGTTTATTCGTGTGTGTGTGTGTGTGTGTGTGTGTGTGTGTGTGTGTGTGTGTGTGTGTGTGCCCGGTAATAGTGACCCTGGGGAGAGAGAGTGTCTGACACGGGGGGAGGAGCCCCCTAAGTGACCTGGAAAGCAGACCCATCCATCAACTCTTTCTCCTCTCAATCCTTTCATTCCCTCTCTGTTGTCTTTCCTCTCTCCTCTGTCGGCCTATTACAGCAATCACTGCTCTTAAAGCTGCAGCGAGGACCTCTGTGTGTGTGTGTGTTGGAGTGTGTGTGTGTGTGTTCGGGGTTTGTGTCTTCCCCCTCTCGTCGGAGAGCATTGCGAGGTTATGTGTATTTAACCCGGGCTGGCTCGGCCGGCCCTGCTAAGCCTAATGATCTCAGCGAGATGGAGAGGAGAGTGAGGCCGAGTGGAACAGGAGAGGACAGAAGACTGAAGGGGTGAAGACGAGTGGAGGCGAGGAGGGATGTGGTGTCCGGAGAGGCAACGGAGGCGGACTTAAGTGCTTTGTTTGTGTTAGTGTGTGTTTAAAGAATATTTAACAGGGGATCATAGCTCCCTGAGAACTTAGGACCCTAAGAACCTAAATCCCAAGGAATGTAAGACTCTGTAAACTTAGGACCTTGGTAAATTAGTACTATGAGATCTAAAGGGTTACCTGGGAACATAGGACCCAAGGAATATAAGACTCTGTAAATTAGGACTATGAGAACTTAGGACCTTGGAAATTTACAAAACCTGGGAACATAGGACCCTGCTAGGACCCTGAGAACTGAGGAGTCTGGGACTATAGGACCAAGAGAACTTAGAAGCTTGTTAAAGTAGGACCCTGAGATCTTTGGATCATGAGAACTTAGGATTTTGGAAATTTGGGACCATAGAAACATAGGACCAAGAGAAAATTAGGACATCGGGAACTTTGTGCCGGTCTTTGTGCCAATCTATAAACCGTGAGGACCCTG
>CM077805.1:3341196-3467590 GCA_039737535.1 Lagodon rhomboides
GCCACATCTGGCTCCAAAAAACAACAAAAACAGCAAACCAATGACTAGCTCCAAGTCTTTCTTCTCTTGTTTTTGTTCGTAAAAACATGTAATTCTGACTGTGGCTGTCGTTAGCTTAGCGTAGCATGGCATCTTAGCATAACAACACAGGTAGCACTAACATAAAACAACATACATGCATAACAAAAGCTAAACTAATGCTCATATATTAAAAGAAACTGACTCTAAATCTTCTGCACCACCTTAGCAATCGGTGTCCGTGACAGTAATCAAAACACAGTATGCTGCGTATGTGTGTGTGAAAATATAAAAATGACCCTGAGCTGAATGTGGACAACAGTTTTTTTTATATATACATTCACAGCTTCACTTTAACTCGATGCTCTGGATACCACATGCAGACGGAGCTTTTTTAGCGGTTAGCACTAGCATTCTTGGTGTTGAAAGTGTCGGCTGCTCATTCGGTCGTCATGAAGAATGCTGTTGTGTTGTTCAACTATATCATGTTCGGGTCTTTCTGTCAGCGTGCAGTGGTGACGCAGGTTAGCTTGAAATGATGCTACGCTGTTGTGCATTAGCTTATTCTATTCTATTCTGACTTCTAACCGTCTCGCTAACCAAGGACAGGATTAAAACAATTTCATCCTTGTTTCCTCCTGAAGCCCACGGAGTCGGCGACCTTGGAGATTAGTTGTGATTGCGCTGAAAGCTTTCTGAATAGACCAATCAAACTGCCAGTATTTTTCTTTGCAGCCGGCTAATGTATAGATCGATGTAAGTGGCTGCATGTAGCTCAAGACATCTACATGATTGCTCCACAGTATTCACACTGGATTTATGCAAGGATGATATTTAACCGTCGTGGACAAAAGGCGGAAAAAGAATATCTTCCATCTTCCATCCCACCCCGTCATCATGACTCGGGGCTTTTCTTAGGTAGATTGTCAGATCCAGACGAAGCCGGAGAACAGGTCACCCCCGGATGATTACTCGCTATTCACGACGGTGAAGGTCACGCAGGAAGTTTTTTGAGAGTTCGCGTGAGCCCGGAGCGCCTCATGGGATCCGTGAGAGGAGAGAACGCGGCGTTATTAACTCCCCCTGCCTGTTCTGATCTGTTCCCACTTGACATTAGCGGGGAGAAAATGACATGCTTTTAGCGGCGGCTGCTCGTATAAGAGGGTTACCTCTGTCATTTAGAGGCAAAAGGCTGGTGGGAGCTGACAGGAGCCCCCGGTTTCTCAAGAATAACCTGGTTTAGAAGATGGAAGGTTAAGGAGAGAGAGATAGTGGGAGGGAGGAAGACAGGACTGCTTTTTGCTGTCTTCTTGCAAAAACGGGAGGGGGGGGGGGGATACGTCAGAGATGTTCAGCCCTTTTTAAAAATCACAGAATGGCTTTCCTGTCTTTCAATACTCCGACTTAACCTCGACCCATCCATCTTGTCAGAGCTTCCATTGACGAGTTAATTGATTCCTGTAACCCCTAAGCTAATGTTAATTGTAATCCTGAAGCTGCAGTGTTGAGTATTGTCAGCTACAAATGCCAGCCGAAGGTAACCGCTGGAAATCATTTTAACTTCGCTACCCAGGGATGCTGTTGAGGGTAATGTCAGCGGATGTCAAGGAGCATCTTTTTTATCCTGCCAGTCTGCAGCAGCGGCTTGAAAAAGAATACATTTTCCAGAGTCCAGGTTTCTTTGGACGAGCTTTCAGACACATATAATATGTAAGAATTGTGTACTTAAATGATCCCACGTGTGTTTACAGCCAGAACTCGAGTGTGTTCGGGTCAACTCTGACTAGACTCAGCACTCACCAGAGACTCTGGTTCCCTCTCTTCTTCTTTACGTTACGCTCGTCTGCAGTCGACATTACAGAACGTAAACACCCGACTATGGAGGTCGCCTCTGTAGATCACTGCTGCAGTCGGGCTGATCGACATGAAATCGGTGCCTTTTCAACTTTGAAAAGTTAAAATTTAAATTATATTTAATTGCTATTTTTTCAGTAGCCAGGAATTAAAGACAGTTTAAAATGACAAGAAATTATATTGTGCCATCTCAGCTATGGAATTTCATATTTTATATGGAAAGGTAACAGGGTTGACAGTAACAGGGTTGACCATTTCAAGCTAATTTGCCCATTGCTAGCTAAAACAAATGTTAGCTAAAGCACATGCTATGTACTTTGAAAGGAAATTACATGTACATATTGATTATATTATGAGAAATAAATAATTGTTTGGATTTATATGTTAAAAAATGGTAACAGGGTTGACGTTGTATGCTTGTCCCCCCTGGTTCAACCTTGAAAAAACATCAAAAATAGCACATCAGAGATGAGCAAAACTTACTTGTCACTGAGCTGTTAGCATCCTGGTTCAGAGATGATGCAACCTCCTGTAAATCATGTCAAATCTGGAATGTACCGTTATTTTGATAGGGTTTTTTGGTTAGGGTAACAGGGTTGACGTAAAATTAGCGGACACTGATAAATTGGTAAATATTTATTACAATTAATATATATTTTTACCAAAAACACTGTTTCACAATAAGATCATACTTAAAACAATATGTAAATGTGAACATTTTAACATTTTGCCAACATTTTACAAATTAAAAGTCCTGCTGACGTACAACAACAACAGTGAGGGACAGGCCAAAAACCTCACCCTCATCAGCTTAAAAATCATTTTTGTTATTTAAAATAATATTTAATTGATTTTAATTTGAAAGACATGGTAATGTTATATTTTCAAATTACATCTTTGTTTGTCGTTACTGTAATTTTATGGGGACACAAAAGGCACCGATTTCATGGAATGACCCAGGAGTGAAGATAAATCCACGTTTTTGAATCCCAAATTTAAAAAAAGTAATCTCCTCCTCCTGCTGCTCTGGATCAGAACAAAACCAGATGTTTATTCCTCCGGATCGTCTGGCTCTGCGCCCGACTGCATCCTCGATCGGTCACCTTTTCTAGGTAGAGTTTACCTGCTAGAGTAAGATAACCCTACCTCTGAAATATCCCTTCTCCACTCATTTCTCTCTGCTTATATTCCCTGTGTGAGTCTGAACACACCGCTTCAATCAATCCCGGCCCTAATTAGGCCTCTGCCTCACCTCGCCCGGCGTAATGATGGCGCGGCCACATAAAAAGCTTCCTTTGGTTGTTTTCCCTCCACATCAAACGCCGTCTCCCCGCAGACCACCCCGCCACGATTTAGCAGCAGGTCTTTAGGTTTGTTTGTCCTCTGTTTTGTTTAGTCATTAAAGTTGTCACACTCTGTTTGGATCAAAGCGGCTTCAGGAGCGGCACAAATTAACGTCCCGAATATTAGTGGTGACACCTCGTTAATGGGATGTAACGTGTCAGAGGGGGAAGAAGGAAGCTCGCTCGAGGCGAGGGATGTTTTTTTGTGTGTGTGTGTTACGGGCACGGCTGTATGTTACGTTTGGACGGCGGCGTGTACATTGTGTCAAGTTGTGGTTTTCCGGTCGACGGAGGGGTTTCGGTGTTGTGCAGTTGGCAGCGGCGGTTGTAATTAGGAGCGCTGGCTGCTGGGCGCTTGCAAGACGTTTTGCAGGTTGTCAGGCGGTGGGTGTGGTGCTGAAGTGTGATTGACGGTGAGTGGGCACAGCGGTGGGCATTATGGCGGCTGCGGTCGGCTGAGATTGGCAGGCGGCTCTTTTGTAAGTGCTTTTCTCTGACCGGCAGACATTATAGCCCTTTTGTGGTTCTCTGGGGTGCTTTCACACAACCATCGCCAGTTAGTGTGTGTGTGTGTGTGTCTCACCGCTATGATCCCTCAGAGGCCGGTGGTTTCCTCTTAAAAAATCCTTCGCCAGGCACACAGATGTTTCTGACACACTTACTCGCTGACGGACGGACGGACGGACGGACGGACGGATGGTTGTGTTTACCCGCTCACGAGCGTGTTTAAACCGAGTCCGAGCCAGAAACCGACTCGCGGATCATTCCTCGGGTTGAAGAGCACGCACGCTAACGAGAAAACTTCCAGAGGTTTTAATGAGAAGTCCGTCTCACCTCGGCTGGTAAACAACAACAACTCACTGAACTCTCTCTTTCTCTGTGTGTGTGTGTGTGTGTGTGTGTGTGTGTGTGTGTGTGTGTGTGTTAACGTTATGCCGAGAGCTCGTCTCGCGTCCCACACACACACTCTGGCCCTGGGCGCTTGTTAGTATTATTGTTGAATTCCTTCATGAGCGTGCACGCACACACACGCCCGCGGGCGCACAGACACACACACAGATGCTCGCAGCCAAATCAGATCTCAGCTGGGCGAAGCCTTTTTTAATGCAGCTGTCACACACACACACACACTTGCGTCCTCACACTAAGTGCACACACACACTCCAAGTCATGAAACACCTCTCTTTCTTTTTTTATGCAACAAATACTCATTGAGCTCTTGAGGAGCCGTGTGCGAGGAGGCGGGGAGCGGTGACACTGCAGTTAGCATTAGCATGGCTGTCAGCCCGCGCTTAGCTTAGCGTCTTCATCTGCAGAGGATTAGCATGCAGCACTAGCCGGCGGTATGAGCTGAGCCTCCCTCTCTGATTAGGCGTGATGCATTTGAAGCCTCCACGGGGAGAAAGAGAGCGAGCGAGAGGACGGCACACACACTCCGCCGCTCTGCATATCGGCTCATTGTATTAAGCGGTGTGTGTGCGGGATGTTAAGCAGATGTTTAGTGAATGCAGCTTAGCGGAGAGAGCGAGGGGCCTCCTTTCTTTAAAAAAAAGGGCCTATAGAGGTCCACGGCGGGTTTACCTGGCGTCCACCTTTGGGTTTTTTGTGTTATTGTAACATCGATCCGACTTAACTTACAGAGACGCAGCCGAATTGTGTTACAACAGTTCAGTGGTTTTCAAATGAATACAAGTGGTTTTATAGGAGAGCTGCCCACGGCGATAAGAACTGTCTCGTGTCTCCGGCAGCTCGTCGGCCAAAAGTATGTGGACAGAAAACACAAAAACGTCTGCTGTAACAGCCTCCATTCTGTTGTAACAAAGATAATGCAACCTGGCTCCAGCTGTGCTCCCGTATCACCGGCTTACATCAGGCGTCTCTGCATTAAAATGTCTAGAAACAGAACAGAACAGAAGCAGAGAAATCTGTGATTGCGCTCAAGGTAACGGCGCGTTTCATTTGATCTCCTGTTGCTATAACTTCTGGGAGCGAGTCAGAGAGCGAGAGAGAGGAAGAGACGGCGAGTGAATGAATTAACCTCGTCAGTGCACATTTCTGCCTGAGTCATAGACGGAGTTTTTTTCAGCGGGCGACGGTGATAATTTAACAATGAAGACGGCAACTCCCATGATCCCGTGCTGCTTACGTCTTTTGATTGAGAGATCTTTAGCGGAAGAAGTGACGAAACTGTCTGCTTCAGTTCCACACCGAGCTGAAAACCAGTTCACCGTCTGAGTCAGACTCATTTTGACGCAGCTCGAATTAGAAACACAAGAATTCTCTATAATTTATCAGTTGAAGGTCCCGTTTGAACGAAGGGTGGCAGCTGATAGGACGCCATCCTACACTCTTAGAAATAAGGGTTCCAAAAGGGTTCTTCTACAAGGGCTGAGGTTCTACCTGGAACCATTTGCTTCTGAAAAACCCTTTTCAAAGAAACATGTTTTAAAAGGGTTCTTGGTAACACTAACGGTTCCAGTAAGAACCATTTTTATCCAGAGAACCCTTTAAAAACCCTTTCCTGAATAAAGGGTTTTTAAAGGGTTCTTGGTAACACTAACGGTTCCAGTAAGAACCATTTTGATCCAGAGAACCCTTTAAAAACCCTTTCCTGAATAAAGGGTTTTAAAAGGGTTCTTGGTAACACTAACGGTTCCAGTAAGAACCATTTTGATCCAGAGAACCCTTTAAAAACCCTTTCCTGAATAAAGGGTTTTAAAAGAGTTCTTGGTAACACTAATGGTTCCAGTAAGAACCATTTTGATCCAGAGAACCCTTTTTTGGAGAAAGAGTTCTTCAGGGATTGTTGAAAGCATGGGTATAAGATCCTGTATGGGTTCTTTGTAGAACCTCTCATGGGCCGTTCTGGGTGGAACCTTACACACACAGTTCTAGGTATGACCCTTTATCTTGGGTTCTAGGTAGAACCCTCCACCTTTATAAAAGGTTCTACCTGGAGCCAAAAAGGGTTCTCCTTCTATGAGGATAAGCCGAAGAACCTTATATGGTTCTACTTAGAACTTTTATTTCTAAGAGTGTCCTGGTCTGGGTGGGATGGCGTCTGGGTTCGTAGTCAGGAAGCTGTCTGCCTTATAGGGACGCTTGTTTTTGCTCGTCCCTCCTGAGATCACCTACTTGACTTCATGTTTCTAAGGGTTCTACGTGGATTGAGATCCTTCAGTATTGACGACTGGAAGGGTCAATAATCAGTCCGATCCTTCTCGATTGAATGAAGAGCTCGTGGGACAGACGTGACGCTGCTGGTTTTGTCAGCATGCTGTTATGGAAATGGCCGTTTAGTCTGTTTCATTCTCTCTGGGGAGCGTCAGAGATATCCCAGAAGTCTGTGCAGACCTTTTTTTTTTTTGAGGAGTTAGCGCGTTGCAACAAGTCCCCCGAGGGCTCATTATGGGAAATGTTGCTCTATGAAACGAGGGCCTAAACTCCTAAAACACACACACACACATACAAAAACGAGAGTTAAACAGGAGTTTCCTCTGTCTCACACGCTTCAATCACATTGTTCACGTCTGCGCTCAGTCGAGGGGTCAAGTAGAGGGAATTTATTCATTTTTCTTAGCGTATGGAGTCCAATTTTGAGTCCTTGCATAATCATAATGGGGAGCACAGATCGGGCGGATTTGTAGAATAATGTTTCGAGGCGCCAGAATTTAACTGGAATCTCATTTTGTGCACCTGCTTTTTGCTTAATATTATTACCGACGCATTGTTATTAATACACCTTATCGTGAGTTATAAGACTCTCTCAGCCCCGGCAGCTCAGCGCTCACACCACCACGCCGCCGCTGCAGACTTAACTCTTTTTTAAAACAGCCTACGCGTCAATCCGTCCAAGTTCTTAAAGCTTTTTTCTCGACATCTTCAGATACGCACGTTCTCCCACCTCGCCTCCCCGCTGTGAGTTTGTTATTTTGTGGAACGATTATGCAACAAAGAAGAAACAAAAGAAAGAAAAAGTTTGAATCAGGAGCTCCTCTGACTGAAGATCTAGGGGGCGAATGCGCAAAAAACTAATCATACCAGTGTTGTTTTTATCCGAGGACTTCAAGATTTAATCCTTCTAGACGAAGACGCTGCTTTTGCAACTTCATCATTTATCTGCACGTAAAAAGAAATGCCAGCGGAGCTTTTTAAGCATTAGTTAATTGTTCTAATGCTCTAAAACACATTTATTAAGCAAGTGTTCACTGTAAAGTTGCAACTGAATGTCTATAAACCTCTCATTTTAGTTTAATTCAGTGTATTTATATGTTAATTTACTATATATGGTTATTATAAAGTAGACTAGGACCTAAAGAAACACAGAAATAAATAGTAAAGCAGAAATGATAGTAGGATTGCTCGAGTAAATCTACTGACTTACATTCCAATTATGTTTGAATCAGGAGCTCCTCGACTGATGAGCTGAACCGTCACGATTTAGAGGGCGGATAAGAAAGAACGAGCAAAAAACTAATAATAACAGTGTCGTTTTTATCCGACGACTTCAAGATACCCACAAGTTATAATCCTTCTAGACAAAGACTCTCCTTTTGCAACTTTACATCAGTTAATTGTTCTAATGCTCTAAAACACATTTATTAAGCAAGTGTTCACTGTAAAGTTGCAACTAATGTCTATAAATGTCTCATTTTAGTTTAATTCAGTATATTTATACATACATTTACTGTATATGGTTATTATAAAGTAGACTAGAAACTGATAGTCAAGGATAAATGATAGTATCACGTCAGGATTGCTCGAGTAAATGTACTCAGTTACATTCCGACACTTGTGTTTAGTTACTTTCCACCATTAAAGCGCTCAGTTTAATTAAGACGAGCGCTCCGTGTCGGTCCGTGGCGTCTCGTCCGCTCTCAACAATTCTCACCGTTTCTCGACGGGCGTGATTCGATGTTGAGCGCCGCGAGTCTCTCCGGAGGTAGACTGAAGTGTGTGATGAAGGAAGGAAGGCACAGACGGACGGAGGGAGGGAGGGAGGTGGGATGAACGAGGCGACGGAGAGGAAAAACAGAGAAGGTGAGAGAAACGGAGGGAGAGAGAGGGGAGGCGGGTGGCAGACAGTTCCCGCGGCACCCTTGGGTGGCGTTTTAGCTCGCTGCTTGTGTGTGTGCGCGAGATGAGTAATGGCCTCTGACGTGCGTGTCTCTCTTGTCTCGTCCTCCATCCGTTTCATCATTACACGCCATCAATCTCGCCGTCTCTCAATCTCCCTGTCAGCTCCCTCTGTTCCCCTTCTCCTCTTGCTCTTCCCTCCTTCTTCTTCGTCCTCTGCTTCCTCTTTAACCCAGACGGGCTGATTCCACATCGTCTGCAAACTCCTCGGGGGTGTTTAACTCCTCGCCGCCACTTCTTCTTCTTCTTCTTCTTCCTCTCTTGTGCTGAAGCATCGCTCTGTTTCTCACCTGAGCCCCAGTTTAATTTCGCTGAGAGAGAGCCGGGCGCTCGTGCACACACACACTCAATCATTTTCGCTCGACTCTCAAACAAACACACACACACACACACACACACACACACAGGCGAGCACGCACTCAAAAGGAGCTGTCAAGAGTAATGGTGTTTAGTGTAATTTACTGTACCGCCGTTGTAGCCTCTGCTTCCTCAATAGGAATCATTATAGAGATTACATAATGGGGGTAATTTTTCTTCTGCCGTATACGGCGCTGCTGTGATGGCAGGACAAAGTGTTGGGGAGGCGGGAGGAGCCCTGTTAGCTGTTAGCTGAGAAGTAAATGGGTCCGGTGCAGCCCCGGCTAAATCAGCGGCCGTCAGCCTCCCTCCCCTCGCTGCAGATCCATGCCTATTACTCTTAACAAACCAGAATGGATCCGGGGTATTGATTCGCTGGAGAGGGAATGCTCTCTTTGTTCAAACACACACACACACACACACACACACACACTGGAAAGTGAGAAGGCCGTACACGTGTCGATGCTTGAAATTCGTGCACTCGTGCAGGACGCATGGTGCTCCCCTGCAGCCTGCAGCCTAAAGACGTCGTTAGAGGAGAAGCAGGTTCAGTGGTTTTGGTTTAAAGGGCAACTCCACCAGTTTTTACACATTAAGGTGTGTTTGCAGGTCTGTGGGATGTTCTGCACGCGTGAGGAAATGTGGTATAAAGCGTGCTCAGTGATGCTGCACTCATTGGCTCAGTTGGATTGTGGGTAATGTAGTCACTATCATAGATAAGCAAATGTACAAGGTGTGATAATTGTAAGTTTTCCAGAGCATAGTGTACAGAGTTTGAAAGACAGTCAGACGAGGATGATGCAGTTAAGATGCATTGTGGGAAATGTAGGCTTCGTACTCGAGTTTGAAGTCAGTGATTGTCACTCAGTGGCTCATGTTGAATTGTGGGTAATGTAGTCACTATCATAGATGAGCAAATGTACACGGTGTGATAATTGTAAGTTTTCCAGAGCTGGTGCAGAGTTTGAAAGACAATCAGACGAGGAGGGTCTAAAAAGAGATGCAGTTGAGATGCATTGTGGGAAATGTAGGCTTCGTACTTGGATTTGAAGTCAGTGATGTCCCTAAGTGGCAAAGTTGCATTGTGGGTAATGTAGTCAAAAGAACAAATAATGCATGGAACAAAAAAGGTGATATCTCTGGTTCATTTGCTTTTAAACACTGGTCGATAATTTCAAAACTGCATGTGTGAGAAAATATGGTATAAAGAGTTTTGTGGCTGCACATAATCGGATAAACTGCCTCCAGTGATGTCACTCATTGGCTCAGTTGTATTGTGGGTAATGTAGTCACTATCGTAGATAAGCAAATGTACACGGTGTGATAATTGTAAGTTTTCCAGAGCATGGTGCAGAGTTTGAAAGACAATCGGACGAGGAGGGTCTAAAAAGAGACGCAGTTAAGATGCATTGTGGGAAATGTAGGCTTCGTACTCGGGTTTGAAGACAGCGATGTCACTCAGTGGCTAAGTTGCATTGTGGGTAATGTAGTCACTATAATAGATAAGTAAATGTACAAGGTATGATAATTGTACGATTTTCGTCGCATGGTGTACCTTAGAACGTTTGAAAGACAATCAGACAAGGAGGGACTAAAAAGAGATGCAGTTGAGATGCATTGTGGGAAATGTAGGCTTTGATAGTCGAGTTGGATGTCCCTCAGTGGCTATGTTGCATTGTGGGTAATGTAGGCAAAAGAACACATAATGCATACAACAAAAAAAGGTGATATCTCTGGTTCATTGACGATAATTTCAAAACCTGCTACATTACCCACAATGCATCGCAGCCAATGAATGACATCATCGGAGAGGAATTACATGCAGCTTCCTCTGGAGCCACGAAAAAAGGCTTTACGCTACTTTTTTCAGGAGTTTCCATTGTGCATGCATTCTTGAGGAGTTGACATTGTTTTGACACTCACCTCATGCAGCTCTGAGAAGTTTGGAGTCAGTTGCATTGTGGGTAATGAAGGCACCAGATTTTGCAAAAGAACAAATAATGCATGGAACCAAAAAAGGTGATTTCTCTGGTTCATTTGCTTTTAAACTGTCGACAATTTCAAAACTTGCTACATTACCCACAATGCATCGCAGCCAATGAATGACATCATCGGAGACGAATTACATGCAGCTTCCTCTGGAGCCACAAAAAAAGGCTTTACGCTGCTTTTTTTGGGAGTTTCCCTTTTTCTTACATTCTTAAAGGAGTTGGATTTTTTTTACACTCACCTCCTGCAGCTCCGAGGAGTCTGCAGCTCCTGAGAGTCTGCAGCTCCGAGGAGTCTGCAGCTCCGAGGAGTCTGCAGCTCCGAGGAGTCTGCAGCTCCGAGGAGGAGTCTGCAGCTCCGAGGAGTCTGCAGCTCGCTCCTTTCATGAGGGAAGGCAGCTGTCATCAGATTGGATTCACAGCAGTTGTAACAGGTTCCAGTGGAGAGCCAGAGGCACTGCAAGACGTGGTATCAAGCTGCAGTGGAGACATTTCTCTAATAAACCACCAAATCCAACTTTGTGGATGCCAGTGGAAAAGACAGCTCTGCTAAAACACAATGAAAATGTTGCTTGTGCAGCATCTGGTCACCTCTGAGAGGTCTTCATTCTGCAGGAAGTGACTGTCTTCAATGTTTTATGTGCATGAATGTTTTAGTGGACTAAAAACATCAACAGTGAACATTCGATTTTCCAGTTTTTAGTAATCACGAGGGATCCATCCCATTCATCCTCCGTCTTTAGCCTCAAAACACCACCACCATAATCTAACGCGACCACGAGATACGACTTGTTTAGACTCCGAGCGATGCCTCCGTGTGTTAGCGGCGCCGAAACTTCACAAACTGTCATGACAGTGATTTTCCCTGCTCGAGGAAAAGTCTGTGATTCATTCGGTTTGTCGACTTTCCAGATAAGTGTTTTCAATCACGGCTGTCGCTTCCTCTTTTTAAAACACGAGCGTGATCCGCGGACGCATGCAGTCGTTTTTTTTTAATGTGCATGTTTTTATTTAACAGATCGACGGGGAAAAAGTAGAAAAAGTAGTAGTAGTCCATGGCTGATTGTCAAGACCTTAGAGGATGAATTCACCCAAAGATGGTTGCAGGATTCTCCTAAACAGCTGAAACTAGCTCGTATGGCGTAATCAAGGTCTTTGGAAGCCCTGATATCACCAAATTGATTTGACAGGAAGTAATTTACACCACTTTTCAAAGCCGAAATCTTCCGCATAGCTGGCGAGCTAAAGGCGTTAGCATGCACTCCCATCGGAAGTGAATGCACAAGCTCAGCTGGGGTTTAGATAACATCTTTCAAGCAATTTCTATGTTTGTTTCAGTCGAGTTCTTGCAAGCTTAAAGATGTTTTGTGGACTATAAAACGTCCCCTGACTTTCCATCAGCATCGAGCTGAGTAGATCAGTTTTAGGGTGAGATGTTCTTTTAAAGTCTAAAGCCTTGTTTCTGGCCAAAGTTTGATTGTGCAGTTTGATCCAGTTAATGGATTAACGTAACCTGTGAAAGTCGATTATTAAATCCCAGCCGGTCGGACCTCAAAAGACTCGTCAGATGTGCTTCTGGCTTAAGCGAGAATTCAATTTGGGCTCGACAAAACAGTAATTTTGAGGGATTATTACGAATTAATGCTACACCAGAGCGCGGCAAAGTCACGATATCACTCCTGAAATGAGTAATAAATAATGTGTAACGCCGCCGAGTTCCGGTGCGGCGAAGTAATTGACTCGCCTCCTCGGTGCTCCGAGGTCATTACCTCGCCGGCGATGATTCATGTGTTCGCTAATTGCTCTGACATCATCCATGTTGGATACACACACACTGTCTCTTTAACACACACACACACACACACACGTGTCCTCTGTTGGCTCGGCAGCAGACGAGGCTGCCAATATTGTATTTACATTAAATGTGTGTAATTCGATAGACCCCGAGAAGAAGTTCGGCGTTGGCATCGGTGTGGCTACACAGGTGTCTCACCTTGACTCTTCACCCAGCGTGGCTATTCATAGGCCATTAATTAGAGCGGGATCCTTCTAATTAACACACAGGCACACTGTCTCTGCCACACACACACACACACACACACACACACTCCTTCCACTCCACTCTCTTCACGTTTGAGTTCCGTTTAATGCGCCCTGTTTGATTTGCCCTACTAAAGTAATGAGTTTGGAAAGCAGACAAAAATTCTGAAGTGTGTTTTGGAGGAGCCTCGGGATAATTTCAAGTCCTGGGGCTGCGAGTGGAAGTGCGCTCCGCTTTGCTTACACCCACACGAGCGCGGGAAAACACACACACACACACACACATTCCGTGCGACTGTGCGGCGGCGGCGGCGTTTGTCTGGTGTATTGTGTGTGTATTTTCAGAGGTTGTTTGCAGCATTTTAAATGTTCTTCAGCGGCGCCCAGGCAAAACAAAATCAGAGATATCAGAGGAAATAACTGCTTTTTTTCCTCCCAGTAGTTTTTCATTCAGAATAAAAGTGCCGCTTGTTCTGACCTGTAAGAAACACAAGCTGCTTCTGCACAACGACTCGATTTATCTGCTGAGAGGACTTGTTATTGTTTCCTTCATGAAGCCAGACGACCAGCGTTTTAGTCAGCGCTCAAAACTTCCCGAAACAAGGCTGAAGTCAGCTGTGGGAAGAGCGAAACAAAGCTCGAGTCTTTTCCAAACAAGTCCAAGTCAAGTCTTGAGTCAGTCAAAGTTGAGACCAGTTCAGGTCGAGTCTCAAGAAAGTGGAGACATGCAAAAACAAGTCCCGTGTCTTCAAAATCAGAAAATGTCCAAGTCAAATTTCAGGTCTTTCAAAAAAATCTCTGAAGTCAGATGTGACCAAAAAACTACCAGGAGTCAGTCCCAAGTCAAACCTTGAGTCATGACTCGTCCAAGTCATGAAGTCTGAATCAAGTCTTTTCCAAACAAGTCGTGAGTCAGTCAAAGTTGAGACCAGTTCAGGTCGAGTCTCAAGCAAGTGGAGACATGCAAAGCATAAGCTGAAGTCTTGCAAAAACAAGTCTCGTGTCTTCACAATCAGAAAATGTCCAAGTCAAATTTCAGGTCTTTCAAAAAAAGTCTGAAGTCAAACCTCGAGTCAGTCATGACTCGTCCAAGTCATGAGTCTGAATCAAGTCTTGTCAAAACAAGTCCTACTCAAGTCTCAAGTCTATCAGGACCACTTTAAGTCAAGTTTCAGGTTAGCGGAGACACATGCAAGTCTTGAGTCTTAAGTCAGTTATGGAAGAGCAAAACAAAGCTCAAGTCTTTTCCAAACAAGTCCAAGTCAAGTCGTGAGTCAGTCAAAGTTGAGACAGTCAGATGTGACCAAAAAACAGGAGTCAGTCCCAAGTCAAACCTTGAGTCAGTCATGACTCGTCCAAGTCATGAAGTCTTGTCAAAACAATTCCTACTCAAGTCTCAAGTCACTCGAGACCACTTAAAGTCAAGTTTCAGGTCACATGCAAGTCAATTCTTGAGTCTTAAGTCAGTTATAGAAGTGCAAAACAAAGCTCAAGTCTTTTCCAAACAAGTCGTGAGTCAGTTAAAGTTGAGACCAGTTCAGGTCAAGTCTCAAGCAACTGGAAACATGCAAAGCTGAAGTCTTGCAAAAACAAGTCTCGTGTCTTCACAAATGTCCGAGTCAAATTTCAGGTCTTTCAAAAAACGTCTGAAGTCATATGTGACCAAAAAACTACCAGGAGTCGAAGTCAGACCTCGAGTCAGTCATGACTCGTCCAAGTCATGAAGTCTTGTCAAAACAATTCCTACTCAAGTCTCAAGTCACTCGAGACCACTTAAAGTCAAGTCTCAGGTTAGCGGAGACACATGCGAGTCAAGTCTTGAGTCTTGAGTCAGTTATGGAAGAGCAAAAACAAGTCTCGTGTCTTCACAATCAGAAAATGTCCAAGTCAAATTTCAGGTCTTTCAAAAAAAGTCTGAAGTCAAACCTTCGAGTCAGTCATGACTCGTCCAAGTCATGAAGTCTGAATCCAGTCTTGTCAAAACAAGTCCTACTCAAGTCTCAAGTCACTTTAAGTCAAGTTTCAGGTTAGCAGAGACACATGTGAGTCAAGTCTTGAGTCTTAAGTCAGTTATGGAAGAGCAAAACAAAGCTCAAGTCTTTTCCCAACAAGTCGTGAGTCAGTCAAAGTTGAGACCAGTTCAGGTCGAGTCTCAAGTAAGTGGAGACATGCAAAGCATAAGCTGAAGTCTTGCAAAAACAAGTCTTGTGTCTTCACAATCAGAAAATGTCCAAGTCAAATTTCAGGTCTTTCAAACAAAGTCAAGTCAGATGTGACCCAAAACTGGAGTCAGTCCAGAGTCAAACCTCGAGTCAGTCATGACTGAAGTCATGAAGTCTGAATCAAGTCTTGTCAAAACAAGTCCGACTCAAGTCTCAAGTCACTCAAGACCACTTTAAGTCAAGTCTCAGGTTAGCGGAGACACATGCAAGTCAAGTCTTGAGTCTTAAGTCAGTTATGGAAAGTAAAACTCAAGTCTATTTCATAACAAGTCTCAGTAAGTCTCAGGTCTAACAAGTACAGTCCAAAAGAAATATTGAATCTTGTCAAAACAAGTCTGGTGACAATCACAAGTCCAAGTCAAGACTCGAGTCTACTCAAAACAAGTCAGCAATGAGAAGTGAAAGATTTGAGTCTTGTTGAAGTCCAGTCGTAATAAAACAAAGTCTCAAATTCTTAAGGCGCCAAAACAAATCTTAAATCTTGTCAGTTACAACTTTGGAGTAAAATCTCAAGTCGAGTCTTTCAGTTCGTTCTTCAGATTCTACATTGATAACTGAGACTTTGAATATCTTTGCATCCAAAGATGCTTTACAGGACTCAAATCTCAAGTAAGTCTCAGAGCGGTTGAGTTCAAGTCGAGCCTCGAGTCGTCATTAACGTGAATCTTCAGCTCTACGTGGATCCGATGTGACCGATATGTGCTCGCTGATGTGTGGTGATTCCTAAATGTAGCCATCAGCAGATGAAGATTAGAAGTTTAACCCGTAAACGACGTGTTGGGAGTAGATTAACAGATTTGCCGGAGTTGTTTAACAGGTAAAAGCAGCTTATTCGGAACAGGTAAAAACCAAAGATAAAGACAGCTTCCACAGAATTAAGAGATAAAGACGAGTGCAGTAGATTAGGCCTAATAAAACAGAGCGGCGTTTATCCTGCACGGCCAAATCCTGTTGTCTAAACAACAACAGCTGTGACTGTGGAGCTCACAAATAGCACCGCAGCATTTTCTTTTTTTTTTTTTTTCGCAATTTCCCCCTCGTGCCAAAAATATTTGCCAGTTACATCGCGAGCACTTAGGAGCTGGACCGGCGCCGCTGCACGCTTTCCTCGTGTGGTTAACGCGGAAACACACTCGAAACTAGAAAAGAGATACTGTCAACCCACCGAACTGTCCCGACCGAACAATCTCAAAAAGTTGAGCGAGAGAACAAATGATGTATTTGGCGAGGATCGATCCAGGCCAGAGGGAGGTCGAGCTGTGGAGGGAAATAAGATGCAGATGAGCCCGCCTCCTCCTCCTCCTCCTCCTCCTCTTCCTCCTCCTCCTCCTCCTCCTCCTCTCCTCCTCTTCCAACTCCTCCTCTTCTTCCTCCTCCTCCTCCTCCTCCTCCTCTTCCTCCTCAACCTCCTCCTCCTCCTCTTCCTCCTCCTCCTCTTCTTTCCTCCTCCTCATCATCCTCCTCCTCCTCCTCCTCCTCCTCTTCCTCCTCCTCTCCTCCTCTTCCTCCTCAACCTCCTCTTCCTCCTCCTCTTCCTCCTTCTCCTCCTCTTCCTCCTCCTCCTCCTCCTCTTCCTCCTCCTCCTCTTCTTTTTCCTCCTCCTCATCCTCCTCTTCCTCCTCCTCCTCTTCCTCCTCTTCCTCCTCCTCTCCTCCTCTTCCTCCTCAACCTCCTCTTCCTCCTCCTCTTCCTCCTCATCCTCTTCTTTTTCCTCCTCCTCATCATCCTCCTCCTCCTCCTCTTCCTCCTCCTCTCCTCCTCTTCCTCCTCAACCTCCTCTTCCTCCTCCTCTTCCTCCTTCTCCTCCTCTTCCTCCTCCTCCTCCTCCCTCTTCCTCTCCTCCTATTCCTCCTCAACCTCCTCTTCCTCCTCCTCTTCCTCCTTCTCCTCCTCTTCCTCCTCCTCCTCCTCCTCTTCTTCCTCCTCCTTCCTCCTCCTCCTCTCCTCTTCCTTCCTCTTCCTCCTCTTCCTTCCTCCCTCCTCCTCCTCTACTTCCTCCTCCTCTCCTCCTCCTCCTCCTCCTCCTTCCTCCTCTTCCTCTCCTCCTCTTCCTCCTCCTCTTCTTCCTCCTCCTCCTCCTCCTCCTCTTCCTCCTCCTCTTCTTCCTCCTCCTCCTCTTTCCTCCTCAACCTCCTCTTCCTCTCTTCCTCCTCCTCTTCCTCCTCAACTCTCTTCCTCCTCTTCCTCCTCCTCTCCTCCTCCTCCTCTTCCTCTCCTCCTCTTCCAACTCCTCCTCTTCTTCCTCCTCCTCCTCCTCCTCCTCCTCCTCTTCCTCCTCTTCCTCCTCAACCTCCTCCTCCTCTTCCTCCTCCTCTTCCTCTCCTCCTCTTCCAACTCCTCCTCTTCTTCCTCCTCCTCCTCCTCTTCCTCCTCTTCCTCCTCCTCTTCCTCCTCCTCCTCCTCCTCTTCCTCCTCTTCCTCCTCCTCTTCCTCCTCAACCTCCTCAACCTCCTCCTCCTCCTCTTCCTCCTCTTCTTTTTCCTCCTCCTCATCCTCCTCTTCCTCCTCCTCCTCTTCCTCCTCCTCTCCTCCTCCTCCTCTTCCTCTCTTCCTCCTCTTCTTCCTCCTCCTCCTCCTCCTCTTCCTCCTCCTCTCCTCCTCCTCCTCCTCCTTTTCCCCCTCTTCATCCTCCTCTTCTTCTTCCTCCCCTCCTCCTCCTCTTCCTCCTCCTCCTCCTCCTCCTCGTCTTCTTCTTCGTCGTCCTCGTCAGCATTCAAAACCCGTCCCGGACCAATATGCGGTGTCAGTTAGCCTGCAGGAAAGAGGGAGCGACGGACAAACGAGGATGAAGTGAGGAAAAAAGTAGATGATGGGTGAGAGAGGGCGAGAGAGACAGTAGCGGGAGGGAGGGAGACGGTTCATTAAACATTTAGAGGGATGGAGAGCAGACAGGCCTCTCCATTTCGCTCCTCTTACTGCTCAGGAGATGGGAGATTGTGTGTCGGTCCTGGCTGTGCAGCCGAAACACAACCGCGGTGTTCGTGTGTCGTGTGTTTTTTATTTTCTGCCGTGGCTCAAATCCCCCCACAGGTCCAAGATAATGGCTCGGAAATGTAACAGCACGACCCCTTAATATAGCAACCTCCCGGTCATGCTGTAACACCGCGCTTAATCCCTATATCACAACACACACACACACACACACATCCAAAGACAAACACGGCCGAGTAATGCAATTCCAAGGTTAGCCAAAGGAATAGCCGAGCTTCACCCGGAGTGTATCCACCTCTCCATATAAACCGGAGTGTATTTACCCTTGTACACACCTCTGTGTATTGTCCCATTTAGCATGGTTCCCACTCATGCATCCTAATGGCCCCAGAGAGCCGGGGAGTCTCTGCTGTCTGTTATTAGCGAGCAGCACAGATCAATGGGCTCTGGGAAACCGCGGCGCTAGCCTGTTAGCGTGTCCCCCATTCAGACCCACTGAGCCGTGGCTAACGCCGCAGCTAAAAGTGTTTGCCAGTATAAAGTCGGCGAAGTGGGGAGGCGCACCTGTACCCGCCCGCTTCTTACAGCCGGCGAGCAGCGAGAGACGACGACTGTGGACAAGAGATGAGGAAGGAGTCTTTGATGTGGCAGCGCCGTAGACGGGTGTTACATATACATTTTCCTCGGCGTACCTCGAGTGAACCGTGCGGATGGTTTTTGAGTTTGTTCCCTTGTTGCCAACCACGGCACAAAAGGAGGTGAAAGGAAATTCATTTGTTGTGCTCAGAGCGTTTAAAACTCGCACTCAAACGGAAATTAACAGCATCCTTTTAGAGGCAGTGTCCCTGATAATCCACACACACCTCCATAGTGACTCTTTGTTCCCGCAGAATGCATTTTCAATGAGTGTCAGAAATAAAAAAGCTATTTGTATGGCTGGATACAGGTACAAGGCAATTGGAGAAATGTGTTGTATTTGCTGTGAACCTGCAGAATCAATATTTTTTAATACCTGCATTGAGCTTTGAAACTTGTGAAGAATTCTTATCGAACTCCGAAGTTTCACAGAAGTTTACAGCCTCTTTTAGATCAGCGTTTTGGGTTTTAGGCTCAACACCTACATCGACCTCATTGCAAGCTGGTGAACATAACAGAGTGTGTAGCAACTAAAGAGTTTATTAAGGCACATTTGTAGTCCGGTTCAGGCTCAACATCAACCTCAACCTCGTTGCCATCAACCCAAAATGAGGCTCTTTAGTTGCTGAACGTGATTTTGGGTCTGGATGCACATTTGTCAAAGGGTTCAGGCTCCACAACATCAACCCCATTGCCATGTGGTCAACATATTGAGCGTTCAGTAGCTAAAGAACCTTGTTTTGGGTTTTTTGAGGCACATTTGCAGTCGGGTTCAGGCTCAACATCAACCCCATTGTCACATGGTCAACATAGTGAGCGTTCAGCAGCTAAAGAACCTTGTTTTGGGGTTTTTTGAGGCACATTTGCAGTCGGGTTCAGGCTCAACAACATCAACCCCATTGTCACATGGTCAACATAGTGAGCCTTCAGCAGCTAAAGAACCTTGTTTTGGGTTTTTCGAGGCTAACATTCGTCAGTTTGGGTTTTCGGAGGCTCCACAACATCAACCCCATTGCCAGGTCGTCAACATATTGAGCGTTCAGCAGCTGAAGAACCTTGTTTTGGGTTTTTTGAGGCACATTTGCAGTCGGGTTCAGGCTCAACACCAACCCCATTGTCACATGGTCTACATAGTGAGCGTTCAGCAGCTAAAGAGCCTTGTTTTGGGTTTTTTGAGGGGTGACATTTGCAGTCGGGTTCAGGTCTACAACATCAACCCCATTGTCACATGGTCTACATAGTGAGCGTTCAGCAGCTAAAGAGCCTTGTTTTGGGTTTTTTGGGGGTGAATTTGCAGTCAGGTTCAGTCTCAACATCAACCCCATTGTCACATGGTCTACATAGTGAGCGTTTAGCAGCTAAAGAGCCTTGTTTAGGGTTTTTTAGGAGGTGACATTTGCAGTCAGGTTCAGTCTCACCATCAACCCCATTGTCACATGGTCTACATAGTGAGCGTTCAGCAGCTAAAGAGCCTTGTTTAGGTTTTGAGGGGGTGACATTTGCAGTCGGGTTCAGTCTCACCATCAACCCCATTGTCACATGGTCAACATAGTGAGCGTTCAGTAGCTAAAGAACCTTGTTTTGGGTATTTTGAGGTACATTTGCAGTCAGGTTCAGGCTCCATAACATCAACCCTGTTGCTATGTCGTCAACATATTGAGCATTCAGCAGCTAAAGAGCATTGTTTTGGGTTTTTGGAGGTAAATTTGCAGTCGGGTTCAGTCTCACCATCAACCCCATTGTCACATGGTCAACATAGTGAGCGTTCAGCAGCTAAAGAGCCTAGTTTCGGGTTTATTGAGGCACATTTGCAGTCGGGTTCAGGCTCAACATCAACATCAACCCTATTGCCGTAAACCAAAATGAGGCTCTTTAGTTGCTGAACGCTGTGTTCACCAGCTAACAAGCCTCATTTTGGGTTTTTGGAGGCACAAACATCAACCCCATTGTCACATGGTCAACACAGTGAGCGTTCAGCAGCTAAAGAACCTTGTTTGGGGTTTTTTTGGGCAAATTTGTAGTCAGGTTCAGTCTCAACATCAACCCCATTGTCAAATGGTCAACATATTGAGCGTTCAGCAGCTAAAGAACCTTTTTTTGGGTTTTTTGAGGCACATTTGCAGTCGGGTTCAGTCTCAACATCAACCTCATTGTCACATGGTCAACATAGTGAGCGTTCAGCAGCTAAAGAGCCTCGTTTTGGGTTTTTTGAGGCACATTTGCAGTCGGGTTCAGGCTCAACAACCACCCTGTTGTCACATGGTCAACATATTGACCGTTCAGCAGCTAAAGAGCCTCGTTTTGGGTTTTTTTGAGGCACATTTGCTGTGTGGTTCAGTCTCAGCACCAACATTAACCCCATTGCTAGCTGGTGAACACAGAGGAGCGTTCAGCAGCTAAAGAGCTTCTCAGGAGAGACGATGTCTGTTGGTTGTGTTTGCCTGCACATTAGCCATAACAACTTTAAACGCTGAGGAAATGCTGGTGGCTTTCAGGTGTTTTTGCCCTCTGGTGGCCTTTACAGACGGGATATTGAGTCATCACTGAGTCATCCGTCCGTTATAATGGGTATTATACAGTTTCCTTTACGGCGTAACTATCGCAGAATTGTTCATTACTGTACTGATTGTGGGTTTTTTTTTTCGAAATGTGGACTAAAAAGTGTTTTATAATTATAATTAGGATCATCATCGTGCGGGAAAATGGTATTATTATGCCTTCAGTGTGACTGTCTCTTGACGGCCTAACTGCTTATTCAGGGGTTTTTTTTTCCAACTCGTGACATGAATGCAGTTCTGTGAAAAGGTGCTGATTTTGAGACAAGACAGGAAAAAGAATCAGTAATCACCATTACAGTAAGATGCTGAACATCAGCCCAGACTGTCAGCTAGTAAAAAAACTGTTGAGCATGCATGCACACACACACACATGCACACACTGACATGCATAATCAGGCAATCCCTCTCGTCTCTCGCCACTCAGTCAGCATATGTCAGCATATGGCTGCCTCCTCCGAGAGGCTGTTGAACAGACTGATCCAGGTTTGATGTCGCTCTGGAGGTCCTGACCTGGGACGGAGGGCAAGAAAGGGAAGGGAAAGAGGAAGCTTTCTCTGAAGACAGCTGTCAGACCGTTGACCGGCCTGATGCCGTCATCTGGACTGTTCGACTGTCAGGCTCAGCACACACTCTTCAACCACTCGAGTGTGCGAGTGAAACCAAACATACAACCACCGCTGAGCCATCTGTTCACAGTGCTAATTGGTATGCATGACAATGTTTTTCCGACCCATAAAACCTAATGAAAATGAACACCCCACCCGCCCTAATATCCCTTAATGCCCCACCCCCATCGCTCCTCCTTGTACAACCATTACAGGCGTAATCGCACTGTAGTGGGCATTAAGCAGCTCCCTCTTCCAGGAGCACTTCCAGTCCAAAAAGATTGGTGATGTCCTGCAGCTCTCCGAATCGGAGATCTGTCAGCCTTCTGAGATCCAAAGCCCTCCCAACCCCACTATAAACTTGGCGGAGAGTGTGAATTGTTGTAATTTTATGGAGTAAAGCTATTGGAAACACAGGGCTGCAGTGTGCGAGTGATTTCCTCCTTCACGCTGATGGCACGCTTAAGGAATCGAGACAAGCAGCGAGGCACGGGGGAGAAAGGGAGGAAGGGATGTAACGAGGGGAAAGAGGCGATGAATATTAACAACGTGAACGTCACAGAGACATTATTAATTAATGAGTTGTGTCGGGAAATACACAGCGAGAGGATGAAATTCTATGAAATCAGTGTGCTTTTGTGGACTTTTGTCGTCCCAACTGACCTGGATTTTAAGATTTGAGACTTGACCAGGACCTGAAACTTGAGTTGAGACTTGTTGGACTTGGTCTTGATTGACTTGAATTTTGACATTGGCTTTAGAATTTAATCAATACTTACGGAAAGACCTGACTTGATCTTGTCTTGATTGACTCGGCTTCTTGGACCTGAGACTTTACTTGGCATCAGATTGGACAAGACTTGACTTGGACGTATCGTGATTGACTTGACACTTGTTCTGACCCGACTTGTACAAGTTGAGACCTGGCTTGACCTTTATATTTGACCAAACTTCAGACCTGGACTTGTCCTCAAGGACTTGAAACTCGACTTGACAGTTGAATTGTTTGATTCGAACTTCAGAACTTGCCCTCCACGACTTAAAAGCAGCTCTGGTTATCACCAAAAGAGACTTTTCACTGCTGACTTGAGACTTGTCTTGACTTGAGACTTGTCTTGAAACTGTTTTATTGACAAGACTTGAGATTTGACTTCGAGTTTCCCTCAAAGACTTAAGAATTGAATTAATACTTAAAGCAACAAGACCTGACTTGGATTTCTTCTTACGAAAACGTGAGACATTACATGGACTTGCCCTCGAGAACCTTTGACTTGACATTCGATTTGAAGACCTATAGCTTGACTTGGACCTGTTTTGATGGACTGGTGACTTGATTTTACACTTAAACTTAAGACTTTACTAGGATTTGTCCTGAAACTTGACTTGACACTGACCACAGTTCTGACCTGGACTTGCCCTCGAGAGCTTAAAACTGGACTTGACACTTGAATTGTTTGATTCGACTTCAGAACTTACCCTCCACGACTTAAAAGCAGCTCTGGTTATCACCAAAAGAGACTTTTCACTGCTGACTTGAGACTTGTCTTGACTTAAGATTAGACTTGAAACTGTTTTGTTCACAAGACCTTAGATCTTGACCTCGAGTTGCTATCAAAGACTTTAGGATTGAATTGATACTTCATGACTTGACCTCGAGAACCTTTGACTTGACATTCGATTTGAAGACCTATAGCTTGACTTGGACCTGTTTTGATGGACTGGTGACTTGATTTTACACTTAAACTTAAGACTTTACTAGGATTTGTCCTGAAACTTGACCACATTCTGACCTGGACTTGCCCTCGAGAGCTTAAAACTGGACTTGACACTTGAATTGTTCGATTAGACTTGGAAACTTGACGTAAACTTCCCCTAAAATCAGCTCTCGTAATCACCAAGAGTTAGAAAATTAGCAACCGTAATTCAATTTTTGCAAATATAAAATGATTCATGTGTATTCGATGTCCCAGGACGACGCTGAAAAGTAGGAAAACAAGGGATGGAAGGGAAAAAAGGGAGTAGATGGACTTGGCAAAGCTTTGCTTCGTCCACATGAATCACAGCAGGGAAACGCTGGACGGCAGCCCGGGTCGCTCGCTGCAGTTTGTGTGTCTGTGTGTGTGTGTTTTTGCCACATTGAAGGATGTGTTGTGCGTTTGGACAAAACACCACAGTTGTACCGTGTATCTAAAAGGAAAAAAACGATGTCAGACACACTCAATTGCAAACCGCCGCGAAATGATCTACGAGGGAAATTACAGTGCGAACGAGAGCTCGCAGATGCGTCCTCGTGGAGAAAAGCAGCTCCTCCGTCCGTCCTCGGGTTTATTCTCGTCCCGCGGCACAAAACGCCGCCCTCCCATCGCCGGCCGATAAGTAGCTTTCTTCCGGCTGTCTTGTTCAACTTCACCTCGCTCATCCTCTCCACTCGTCCCCTCTGAGGTCGTGTGTGTGTGTCGAGAGCAGTAATGGTGGTTTATTAACGTGTCAGAGGAGGACGCAGCCTGTCCTCGCCACGGGAACACGCCGAGCGACCTCGGAGAACAGGACCCTTTTGGCAACACGCGTGTTTTTTCTCTCCTCGCCGTCACGTATGAAAACAGCGGCGTCGCCAAATGCTAATTGAGGTGACATCCGGGCTTTTGTAACCTTTGTGCTGTAAACGGTGCACAGGTTTGCTCACAATGGGACGTAATCGCGCCGAGGCCGGTTCAACAAACACACTCGTGTTGTTAAATCAGCGGTGTTTTGTCGCTGGCTCCCCCTCGCCGTCCCCTTTGTCTCTCTCGCTCTGCCCCTTATTACGCCATTTTCCATCTCTGCCCTGTGGTTTTCCGCTCAGTCGTCCCCTTTAGAGGTGTCACGACCGACGTGCGTGAACACACCGGGGGATTGATTGTTCGAGCGTCGTCCAGGTACACAATATCGAGGATTTACTGTAAAACACACAGCGAACGGATGCTCCCGAGGCCCCCGGTGACTTGTTTTTTTGACCGCCGTCCCAAATCTGAGCCGGTTTGAATTGAAGCCGTACCCATCTGATACGGTCCCGCATCCGCTCTTTCTTCTGTCAGTTGGATCGGGCTTTGTTGGCCCGTTCTGTGGAGAAGCATTAGTCAAATGGGCCATCATCCCCGTCGGCGAGTCAGATGATGACTTTTGGCAGAGCGCGGCCGCAGCGCGATGCCAGACAATCAGCGCCGCTGCCATTTCATCACACGGTCGCACGCGGACGCACGGGCCACGCACGCACGCGGACTCACACCACAAACAAGCTGTTTCTCATTAAAAAAAAAGCCGGCGAAACATAACAGACAGAGTTACGAGAGGAGACGGGAGGCGATGGAGCAGGAAGAGAAACGGGGGGGGAGATGAAGAGATACGAGAGGAAACAGGTGACACGCCACAAATCTGACAGGTTGAGAGTGCGATGTCATCCAACGAGACCTTTACCTCGTGCCCCCCCGACACTTCCTGTTCCCATAGCAACACGATACAGGCGGGGAGGCGGCGGGCGAAGACGAGAGGAAGTGTGCTGAAGATTAGGGAGGAATTCTGCTGCCGCTGCTGCCTGGATTTGACCAATCTGGTGTTGAGGCTTTACGATGCTCTAATTCCCTTTCCCCCTCTATCACGTGCACACACACACACACACACACACACACACACACATGCAGAGCGACTCCAGGTCAGGCTGACGCGAGGCTAGAAAGCATAATTTTTTTTTTTCAGGGAGATAATTCGAGGAACCGCGCTGTCGACAGCGGGACGAAGGGAAAGCAGGTTTTCCAGGTCACACACGAATTTTCCTCATGTGGGAATATTCTGATCACCTCCGTCTGCAGGTTCGTAATCTCGGCGAGCAGACGTGCACGTTATTCGCTCCCTCGGGAGGATGAACGCCATCGATTCCTCCGACCTCCTGACCTTTTCCTACAGTGCCGCCCGTTAAACCCGTTTATTTTTTTCTTTTCGATTTTCCAATGAGACGACCTCCTTATTGTGCATTCATGATCCACACAGATACAAACCTATTGATTTCTGGTGACCAGAGCAAATCTGGACGTTTATTCGTTTATCGGAGGCAGAAGGAGAAAACGTTTCATGTCGTCCAGAGTCAGTAAAAGATGGAGATCAGAGTCTGTTTGAGTGTTTTCATAAAGATCACATGTTGCTTTCTTTGCTGATTAATCAATAAATTGTTAAATCTATAAATGCCAGCTTGTATCTTGTAACAACTAATTCATCATCAATCGTTATTTATTCTTTGACGATCGATTTTCCTGTCAGCTGATGTAACAATCGTTCCAATTTCAGTTTTATTCTGATTATTTTCACACAGAAAAAAAGATGATTTTTCGCTATAAAATGTCAGAAAGTGCTGAAATAAATCTCAGTTCTCATTTTGTTGTACAAGGCAAAGAAATAAAACAGCTAATAATAAAAATAACATAATATCTAACGCTTCAGTAACGTACATTGAGCCGTTCGCCAATTCAACCGTATTGTAGATCCAAAAAAAAAGTGTAAAAAGTGTCAGGAAATATTGCAAAATATAATATAGATCGTGAACAAAACACACCGTTCACATATGAATTAAAATATATTTTAACACCACAAATGTAATAAAAACAAATCAATTCAATTTTAGTCCAAATTTAATTAATTTTTCTGAACATTTCAAACCTTTCGTTGTGTCGCTGCAGATTCATCTGTTATCTTAATAATTAATACTTTTTATCAGCGGACCGATCCGTTAGCTGGTAATTAATTCAACTCCAGACTGATTGATCCATTGACAGATATCAGCTCATTGAACAGACTCTGACTGATACTCACGCCCTTTACGAGTGAAACCACCGGCTGCAGAAATAATCTGAAACTGTGTGACGTGCAGATGAAAAAATAAAGTTAAGGAGCCAGAACTTGTGTTTCTTTACGGGTCGATGTGCAGAGAGCAGCTGTAGATCTCCCTCCTCCGCGGTTCAGAGTGCGACTGAGTGGATCTCCTCCTCTTCCTCCTCGTGTGACGCTGCTCTTCACCTCGTTGTTCCTCGAGGAGCTCTGTCGTACACGAAGAGCACGTTTCCTGCTACGTTTAAGTGACCAGCGCACAGCTTCTCTTCAGTATCTTACAGCCGGCTGTGGCAGCGTCGGAAGGATCTCAGTCATCGAAAAACCTTGCTGCTTTAAATTAAGTTGAGACCTTCAGCTTCTCAGTTATTCATATACATATAAAGCTAATTAAATCTCCCTGTATTCAGGAGGAGCAGACCTGTTTGAAACCATTCTGGGTTGTGTTTGTGTTTCCTGCTGCGACACACGTATACGTCCACTTTCACAACAAGGTCCTCTTGAGATGAGAGCTGAATGTTTACAGCGATCGTAAAACAGAAACACGACTCAGCAGCTGTTTTTCTCGAATGAGTTAATGAAAACAAAAAATGATTAAATGATTAGAGATTTAGGATCGTTTTAATCAAATATGAGTATTTTTGAATCTATTTAGCTGCCGAGGTTTGTAAGTAAGTGAGTTTTATTCTTAAAAAACAGAAAATGTAAAGATTTAGTTTGACTTTTTGGGGAAGTTGTGTGTCAGATGTCGCCTTTTTTCCTGTTGAACAAGGTTTCACATCGTCCTGATTCGATTCTCTTCATGTTTACGTATCGACGCGTCTTCATGTGCCACGTATTCCAGCAGCAGCTTCAGGATCCGACGTTTCTTTCTGTGGAAGCAGTTTGGTGTCGACATGAGAAACGAGCACAACGAGACTCCGTATCCGTGTGTGTGTGTGTGTGTCTCTCCTTCCCTGCTGTGTGTATGTACAGTAAATGTGTACGACGGTGTGTGTGTGTGTGTGTGTGTGTGTGTCTGTGTGTGTGTGTCTCATTAGCGGGCGGCGGCGTGCGGGTAGCTCGTTAGCGCCGAGCTAGCTGAGCGTCGGGGCACCGGTGCAGCTTCATTAGCTACTGTGACATTTATGTGATCGTTTTCTCCCCGCGTTTCGCGTGTGCCGCCGCGTCTCCATGGCGACCACAAACCTGTACACACACACACATAAAGACTCGGTTGCTTCAGTCGGTCATGGTTCCTCACAGCTGACCTCCCTCCCTCCCACGTCACGGAGACATTGGTGATGAATCTACGAAACGTGGCGTGCAGAGTCGTGGCTGTCGTCCCGCCGCCGCCGAGTGTGAAGTTCAAGTGAATCACAGGCAATATCACACACTCCCCTCGTTTGGCCCCCAGGAGCCGGTTTACCTCGCCGTAACTCGGTTAGAGAGCGACGACGAGGCGGCGGCTCCAAATGAATCAGTCGATACGGCACGCCACTCATTTAGTTTGAGTCGCTAATCCGCCTCCGCGCGCCGCGGCGATGACACAATCAGTTACAGAGGCTGGATTCAGGCGGGATGGAGCACGGTTCTTACGGCGCGTTGTGGCGAAGTTGCTAATCTTGTTTACAGTTTTGACACAGCGGCAGAAAACATTCAGGACTATGAAATGAATTGTGTGTGTGTGTGTGTGTGTGTGTGTGGTTGTGTATTAGCCTCCTGCCTTTAAGTGGGGTTGTGCTTATCGGTTCTCGAGGAGACGAGCTCCATCTTTAAGCCCCCGGAAACTTGGCTGCACAGTAATTCTCCGTCACGTTAAAATATTCAGAGCTAAATAAGCAGCAAAGTTCCGTTTATAGACATTTAGGTCGAAGTGTTTTAGCATCCGGAGACGTGACATCGCAGTTTTTGTCGAGTCTCGCCCACCTTAAAGCCGAGAGAAGGAGGTAATTAATAAGAAACATTGCTGTGTTTTTATTCAAAGATCACAACACTCCTACACCAAAGCTTTTTTTAACTTCCGTCCATGAAAGTGAGTGTAAAAAATGTCATTTCTTTGTTGGTTTTACTTTCTCAGGCTTTAATATGACATCACAAAAACACAAAATCCAAAATATGGGTTTCGGTTCGTCATCTTTTTGTAGCTTAGTCAGTGATGGTAAAATGCAGCTGGTTCTCTTCTCGAATGAGTTAATAAAAACAAAAAAATGATTAAATGATTAGAGATTCGGGATCGTTTGAATCAAATATGAGTATTTTTGAATCTGTTTAGCTGCCGGGGTTTGTAAGTAAGTGACTTAAATTTTAAAAAAAAAAAGAAAATGTAAATATTTAGTTTGACTTTTTGAGAGAAGAAGGTAATTATAAGAAACATTGCTGTGTTTTTATTCAAAGATCACAACACTCACATTTAATGTGGTGTCACATTTCTGTTAGCTCCTACACCAAAGCTTTTTTTAACTTCCGTCCATGAAAGTGACTGTAAAAAATGTCTTCCTAGTCATTTCTGTGTTTCTCAGGCTTTAATATGACATCACAAAAACACAAAATCCACAATATGGGTTTCGGTTCGTCATCTTTTAGTAGCTTAGTCGACGTGAAAATGCTCCCAGCGAGGTGTAAATCCCTCCGTGATGCACCGCCGGGCTCCACAGCAGACTTCTGATAGACGTAAGAGACGGTCCGGCCCGTTTTTCACTCGCAACGGGTCAAACACAGCAGCCTGCTCGGTGACCCGGACTCCTTTAACGCCACTTCTTTAAGTGCGAGCAGTGTAAAGAGCGAGAAAAGTCATAGTCTGAAGCTTAAAGGGATATTCCGGTGTAAGTTTAATCCATGGTCTAACACACCGTGACACCGAGTAAGACTCCCCCTCGAGAGGTCAAGTTAGCTGACCGCTAGCTTAGCTAGTTTTAGCAACCTCAGAAAAGACCGCACGATAACAACACACTGCAGCTTATGTCTCCAACTAGAAACCGCCATCAAAAAGCCACAATTAATGGTGAGAACAGCAGCAAACTTCAGCAACAGTACATGTACAGTCCCAGCACACAGTACGAAGCATCAAACATCTGCTAGCTTTGCTGGATTTGTATTAAAAACACAGCACAACTCACCCTCTCCTCCAGCAGCCTGCCTGTGTGGGGAAGCCCTGACGAGTCGATTACCGAGTGCAGTAGATTTCTGCAGCTCAAGGATGAAAATGTCTGATTATTACTCCATGGAATGCTCAGTTCTTATTATCGAGAGCTGACAGGGAAAAGAACGGAAGTAATGGAGTAATAATCAGACATTTTCATCCTTCAGCTGCGGAAATCTACTGCACTCGGTAATCGACTCGTCCCTTTAACGCCACTTCTTTAAGTGCTAGCAGTGTAAAGAGCGAGAAAAGTCATAGTCTGAAGCTTAAGGCTGCTGGATGAAATGAGTTGGACCGAGCCGAGTCGACGCCTAAACACCGAGTAGGATATACGTCTACTTTGGTCGCCTTTTTCCCAGATTGATTGCAGATTAAAACGATCCAGTATTAAAGTTTATAGATCAATAACAACAATATCTTATATCTCCTTGTTTTATTACCTTTGCAACCCTTCAGATGTTTCTCACAACTGCCCCTGATGTCAATAATTGTGATCGTAACACATCTACAAAATGATAATATTGATTTCAGTCCTGGCCGTGTGTGTGTGTGTGTGTGTGTGTGTGTGTGTGTGTGTGTGTGTGTGTGTGTGTGTGTGTTGCCTCTGTTTGGTCACCTTCCTACACTTTCTGCCCGTTTGTCTCCGCGCGACAGCGAAAGTGTCAGAATCTGTCAAACCGTGTGCGTGCGAGGACGTGTGACTGTCCAGGTCCGTACGAGTGTGTGTTAACATGTCAGCGTGGCGTGTGTGTGTGTGTGTGTGTGTGTGTGTGTGAGAGAGGGAGAGTGTTTAGCTGACCTTGGTCGCCCCGCTCCCTCGGGGGGGAACTGATGTTTCTCACTCTGCTTGTCAACAAGATTAGTTCCCCTGTGGGACCGTTACACACCCCGCGAACACGCCGCCGCCGCCGAGAGGAAGTGTGCGACAGCTCGGCCCCTCCGCGAACCCACCGGAGTGTGTGTGAGCGGCGTGTGTGTGTGTGTGTGTGTGCGTGCACTGCGATGGAGGGGTTAAGGGAGTCAGAGAGGATGTGTGTTTTAGAGCAGAAACAGAAGGGAGAAACAGCAGGAGGATCAACGCAGCCAGCCTGAACTGCAGCCCTGCGTGTGTGTGTGTGTGTGTGTGTGTGTGTGTGTGTGTGTGTGATATGTGTGCACGTATGTGTGCACGTACGTGTGCCTGGTGCTCTCACGCTGAGCTCTGAGCTGTGCTTACTGCTGGACCTGGCTCATCTGCATCCATCTCCAGCTCTCTCTCTCTCTCTGATCCTCGTCTGCCTCGCTCGTCCTCTTCTCTCCGTCTTCCTCCTTCCTTCCTGTCCTTCCTCTCTGGCTGCCGGTCGGCGTCCAGCTGCGAACACGGCGAAAACAGAGAGGATAGCAGGAAGCTGGTGTACTCGTGTGGCTAGCTCATCGTCTGTTGGAGGCGGAGCTCGTCGTCCTCGGGTCGATTCTAACATCCAACATGTGATCTGACGGGATGAAGACAGCGCCCGACACTTCCAGCTCAGTGTTTTGGTTTTTATGTCCGACAGTACTGCAGTTTTTGGCTCATCGCTCTCTATAAACCTCTGAGCTTCAAATATACGATGACGTGTAGTAAGTTTGTTTTAAATCATCACGACCCTGAAGCTTTGTGATGTCATCCGGTGACGTCGAGCGACTGCTGGAGCTAGCGCTAGCTGCTCTTGATATTGAAAAGAGTTGGCAACACTACCAGCCAAGCCCTACGTGTCAGATATAGACATTTTACGTCCCGCAACAGAGCCAAAATGGAGGCTTGTCAAGTCCATAATAACTTTATAAAGTGGTAATATGTCAATTTAAATGTGCAGCGTCTTTGATTTTTACCGTTTTTGTTCATGCATGCTAAGCTAACCGCCCGACACCCGACGTCCAGCTCATTGTTTTGGTTTTTATGTCCGACAGTATTGCAGTTTTTGGCTCATCGCTCTCTATAAACCTCTGAGCTTCAAATATACGATGACCTGTTGTACGTTTGTTCACGACCCTGAAGCTGTGTGATGTCATCCGGTGACTTCGAGCGATCGTTGGAGCTAGCGCTAGCTGCTCTTGATATTGAAAAGAGTTGGCAACACTGTGCGTGCTACCAGCCAGGCAATACGTGTCAGATATAGACATTTTACATCCGGCAATAGAGCCAAAATGGAGGCTTGTCAAGTGGAAGCACGGCTCTGCTGCTGCTGCTTGGCATCTGCTGCAGAACCATAACTTTATAAAGTGATAATATGTCAATTTAGCGGGTGCAGCTGGTTCTACTGCCCCCGAGTGGAGACGTAGCTTAAAAAATAGCATGCATGCTAAGCTAACCGCATCCTGACAGACAGGAGATCGACTGAAGCGATGTTCTCTCGTGTCGTTGTGGGAATTGTTCGCCGGGAAGCCGAGCGGTTCCTCCGGTCCAGAGGAGGTCTGCGGAGAAATGAAGATGACGAATGAATAAATAAATTACCGTCATAAGGTTTTTATGGTCAATATCGTGCAGCTGTAGTTTGGATAAACGAGCCGGCTGTCTAATGTGAGTGTGAGGTGAGGGAATAGCAGCAGCTGCTTCAAAGACCCATCCAGACACACAACACACACACAACACACACACACACACAGGCGGCGTGGATCAGCCCTCAGTCACGGCCCGGTGCTGCAGGGAGGCTGGAGTGATGGAAGCAATAGTTAAGCCATTAAGGCAAACAATTGGCCCAAATTGAGAGCGAGAGAGAGCAGAGGAGAGGAAGAAGAAGAAGGGAGAGAGGGAGGGAGATGGAGAGGCCGTGGCAGGAGTGGATCCACTCAACGACTTAATCCGAGCCCCAGGACACTCTCCTGCTGAGCTTCACACGCCGCCGCCGCAAACACACACACACACACACACGTCGAAGCGCTGTCTGCCTGCAATAACACCTTGTCAGTCTCGGCCACGGGGGCCGACGGAAGAGGCGCCCGTTCGCTTTTTGTGGCGGAGGAGAGTCACCGACTTCCAGCCGCCTCGAGGAGCGAGCACGCCATCCACACACGACAGTTCTGTAAAGCGCTCGCTCGCCTTACGGCCGCGAGTGTGAAGCTATTCATTGTCTTAGCGGCGGGAGGGGAGGCGCTCCTCTGACACCGGCCATTGTATCGCCTCCCCCCGTGGACTCGCTCGGTCCCCGCGGGGCCTCGCATAAACAGCCAACAATGAGGGATTGTGTCCAGCTATTCTTTCGCACACACACATCAGTTCAGTGTGTGTGTGTGTCAGAGGGCGAAGGGATGATGCGCCTCAGTCTGAACCCAGCGACCGACGAGGCTCGTCCGACACCGCCGCCGCCGTCTATGTGCCTAAACATCAGCCGGTGATAGGGGCCGTAACTCCTCGCCCTCGCCGCCCTTCCCTCCCCTCCCCTTCCTCCTCCTCGCCCTCGGGGCTCCCTCACCTCGCCTCGCCTCGCCGCCGAGGCCCCCCGCGATTTATCGGACAGCTTAGCGAGGAGCGGCCGCTGCCCCGAGGACTGTTAGCGCCGGCTTGGCTCGTTGACTCCTTCTCCGGCTCTGGCGTTTTTATTTGACATGTCCTTTAAGTCCTTTAAAGAATTGGGCGTTTCTGCCGAGCGCCTTGGCTCATTCTGCAAGAGATGGATGGCTCGCGTTCAAAGGTCTGGATGGTTTTTTCTTTCCCTCCCTCCCTTCCTCCCCCGTCTCTCACCGTATCTCTCTTTTCCCTCCCTCCTTCCTCCCCTCGTTCCGTCCCTCACGCTGAGCTTTATAGTGTGGTATTAGCGTTGTCAGCTAACCGCGCTCAGGATTTGGCTCTGTTTTGTTTTTTAAGATAATGCTCCTTCTCTCTCCTGCCGAGAATCACAAAAGGGGGAGAGCAAAGCGCAGTAAAACGGCGCAGCCATCGACTTTGGTTTCATTAAATTGGTTTTCAGCCATCTTAAATAGACCACAGGCCTCGATGGCAGCCGTGTGTGTGTGTGTTCGATTGTCCTCAGCCACACTCTCGCCTCGCGCGCGCTCGGCCGCCGTCCTCATCTCCGTAGGGCCTCGCCGCTTTACTCGCTCCGTCGTCGCTCGAGTTAGCATTCGTCACACGTTGACGGACGAGTGTGTTCGGCGAAGATAAGTGTTGTAGCTCGGCGGCGGCGGAAGCGGGGGTGAAAGCGCCGCTCACCTCCCATTTCCATATGCATTCCAGATGTGGACCGATCGGCGTGTGAGCATCTGGGTCCCGCTGCCATGCTGCGTGACGCTTTAGCCGGCGCTCATTCATGCATGCAGACGTGCAGCGTGATGGACAGCAGGCCGGCGTGCGTTCAGGACGGGATGACTCGTGGCACACTGATAAAAATACGGGGCTTGATCTACTTTAAAAAAAAGTAAGGCAACTTTTTGCATCATTTTATCCCGTAGATCAAACAAGAGTAGTCTTTGTTTGTACGACATTAATTTTGCAAGTAAAGTCAACTTAACACAACCGAGTTTACTTTGTTTGCAAAACTAAGTTGCCTTAACTTGTAAATGTAAGTTGACTTTATGACTTGCAAGATTAATGTTGTACATACAAAGACAACTCTTGTTTCATCTACATGATAAAATGATGCAAAAAGTTGCCTTACTTTTTCTCAGTAGACAAAACACATTATATTTTTGTGAGCCACTTAAATCAAGAATGTGATCTACGTGTTGGTCAATCTGTCCAATATAGAAATTACATGACATTTTTGCTTCATGGTGCTAGAAAAAACATGACAACAACAAAATTAAGAGGCTGAATTCTCTGGAAACCATAAGTACACAAAGGTTATAATAAGGCGTAATACCCAGAAGTACCCAGAATGCACCACACGGGGCGGAAAAAATCTAAATGACTTGTGTTTTGAACAAATGTAGACTAATTCACAACTTGATATATTAATGTCAAGAGACAAACTTTGTTTTTATTGTTATTATCATTATGTTACAAATACATATTCTTATATTCACTTTTTTCAGTGTAACAGTGACAAAACACAACGATACGACAGAATAAAATCTGTCCATCGCCAAACATCCTCACTGAGGGTCAGTTCACTGATGCGTCGGGTCGGTCTGTATAAAAATCGGCAGCTTCAGGGCCGTCAGTCGGTAAAAACCTGCACTGAAAGCCGTCTCACTGTGTTGTAAGAGTCCGCCGAGGACTTTATTAGCGTTAGTTTGTGTCCCTCTGATGGTCTGAAGGCTGTGTTTGAAAATGTTTCCGAGGAGTTCTCGTGCTCTTCTTTCTGAACCGTATCAGCTTTCGATTAGATCCACGAGTCCCGTCTTCAAGAGAGGAAATTAGGGGGAAGTGATTTTTCTGATTTGGTTCAAACGTGATTGTGTGTTCAAACGAGATTTCTAACTTTTCTCTCCCGTCTCGTGAATATCGCTTCACGAGAGGCGGCGACCCGCACTAATTGACTCTCTCCAGGGGAAACCATGCATCTCCAAATTTGGCGATTTTGAATTTTCACATGGGAATTGAAGGAATAAGTGTTCAGTTACTTTTAAAAGTTATTTCCGCCACTTTCGTCTTCGTCTTTTATAATAACGAATACTGTTCTCAACGTTCTCTCTCTTCTGTCTCGTCAACAGTAACGGCACGGCCGGGAAGATGAACGGGGCGCTGGAGCACTCGGACCAGCCGGACCCGGACGCCATCAAGATGTTCGTGGGCCAGATCCCGCGCTCCTGGTCAGAGAAGGAGCTGAAGGAGCTGTTCGAGCCGTACGGCGCCGTCTACCAGATCAACATACTCCGAGACCGCAGCCAGAACCCTCCACAGAGCAAAGGTCCGCCAGCACCACACGTTTAACGTTCATCCGTCACCTTCCTCGGGGTTTCTCCCTCTTTCCTGACCTTTCCTCACCACTTTCTCCTTTGCTTTTTCTGTTCTGGTTTCCTTTCTTTACTTCCTTCTTTCCCTCGTTCTTTCAGTCTTTCCTTTGTTTTTGCCTGTATTTATTTTGTTTCTCTTCTTTCATTCCTTCTTTCCCCCCATCCATTTACTTTCCATCCTTCATTCTATAATTCTTTGTTCTTCTTTCTCTTCTTTTTTACTTACTTCTTATCTAATTCTTTCTTTTTGCTGTCTTCTTTCATCCTTTCTTCCCCTCCTCTTGTATTCCTCCTTACATTTTTCCTTCCTTTTCTCCTTCTTTCCTTTGCTTCATCTGTTTTGTTTCCTTTACTTTATTCTTCCCTTCCCAATTTTCTTTTTTTTCTTTTCCCTCGTTCTTTCAGTCTTTCTTCTTTCCTTTGTTTTTGCCTGTATTTATTTTGTTTCTCTTCTTTCTTTCTCTCTTATTCTGTTGGGATTCCTTCTTTCCCTCCATTCCTTTACTTTCTATCCTTCATTCAATACTTCTTTCTTTCCTTTCCGTTTTCATAATTCCTTCCTTATTCACCTCCTTCTGTCCTTATCTTCTTCCTCCTTCGTTCTCTTTCTCTCCTTTCATCTGAAAAATATAAAATTCTTCCCCCCATTCCTTTACTTTCTATCCTTCATTCTATACTTTTTTATGTCCGCCTTACATTTTTACTTCCTTTTCTCCTTCTTTCCTTTCTGTTTTCATAATTCCTTCCTTATTCACCTCCTTCTGTCCTTATCTTCTTCTTCTTCCTTCGTTCTGTCTTTCGTTCTTCCTTCCTTTCAGTCTTTCTTTTTTCCTTTGTTTTTGCCTGTACTTATTTTGTTTCTCTTCTTTCTTCTCTCTTATTCTGTTGTGATTCCTTCTTTCCTTCCTTCTTTCCCCCATCTGTTTACTTTCTATTCCTTCATTCTATACTTTTTTATGTCCTCCTTACATTTTCCTTCCTTTTCTCCTTCTTTCCTTTCCTTCCTCTGTTTTGTTTCCTTTACTTCATTCTTTCCTTCCCCATTTTCTTTGGGTCTTTCAGTCTTTTTTCTTCCCTTCCTGTTTTCCAATTTTTATTTTTCCTTCTGTTCTTCGCTCAATAATTATTTTCTTGCTTTGTTCCCCCGCCCTCCTCTTTTTCCTCTCCTAATTTCTTTATATATTCCTTCTTTCCTTTCTGTTTTCATAATTCCTTCCTTATTCACCTCCTTCTGTCCTTATCTTCTTCTTCCTTCGTTCAGTCTTTCTTTTTTCCTTTGTTTTTGCCTGTATTTATTTTGTTTCTCTTCATTCTTTCTCTCTTATTCTGTTGGGATTCCTTCTTTCCCCCAGTCCTTTACTTTCTATCCTTCATTCTATACTTCCTTTGCTTCATCTGTTTTGTTTTCTTTATTTCATTCTTCCCTTCCCCATTTTCTTTTTTCTTTTCCCTTGTTCTTTCATCCTGTTTTCCAATATTTATTTTTCCTTCTGTTCTTCGCTCAATAATTATTTTCTTGCTTTGTTCCCCCGCCTTCCTTTTTTTCCTCTCCTAATTTCTTTATATATTCTTTCTTTCCTTTCTGTTTTCATAATTCCTTCCTTATTCACCTCCTTCTGTCCTTATCTTCTTCTTCCTTCCTTTCAGTCTTTCTTCTTTCCTTTGTTTTTGCCTGTATTTATTTTGTTTCTCTTCTTTCTTCTCTCTTATTCTTTCCTTCCTTCTTTCCCCCCATTCCTTTACTTTCTATCCTTCATTCTATACTTCTTTATGTCCTCCTTACATTTTTCCTTCCTTGTCTCCTTCTTTCCTTTGCTTCATCTGTTTTGTTTCCTTTACTTCATTCTTCCCTTCCCAATTTTCTTTTTTTAATTTTTCCCTTGTTCTTTCAGCTTTTTTTCTTCCCTTCCTGTTTTCCAATATTTATTTTTCCTTCTGTTCTTCGTTCAATAATTATTTCCTTGCTTTGTTCCCCCGCCTTCCTTTTTTCCTCTCCTAATTTCTTTATATATTCTTTCTTTCCTTTCTGTTTTCATAACAGTTTTTCCTTCTGTCCTTATCTTCTTCTTCCTTCGTTCTGTCTTTTGTTCGTTCTTCCTTTCAGTCTTTCTTTTTTCCTTTGTTTTTGCCTGTATTTATTTTGGTTCTCTTCTTTCTTCTCTCTTATTCCTTCCTTCTTTCCCCCATTCCTTTACTTTCTATCCTTCATTCTATACTTCTTTCTTTCCTTTCTGTTTTCATAATTCCTTCCTTATTCACCTCCTTCTGTCCTAATCGTCTTCCTCCTTCGTTCTCTTTCCATCCTTTCATCTGAAAAATATGAAATTCTTCTGCTCCATTAACTCGGGACTTAAATTTGTTACCAGATATTTCCCCACGACGTCGTCGCCGCCATAAATAAAGAATGTAAATGAACACGGATACGCAAAAAGACACTTGTGCAGATGTACCAGAGACGATCCAGATCACATTGTGTACGTACGCTGCTACACACCGAGGGTTCGTCCCACGTAGTTAATGGCGGCAGAAATGATATATGTGCAAAATTACACGAGCAAACACACATTTCGTGCACCATTGGAAGACAAAGACTCTCCCAGCCAGACTTGCACAGTCAATTGTGCGAAGCCGCATGATTTGCAGCTATTTTCTCCCATTCCTTTTTCTTCTCCCTTTGATGAATTCGTCAAGTGTGAGAGCAAACAATAGAGACAGCAGCAACGAACGGGCAGACAATAGCGCTGCCATATTAACAGGCATCAACCGGAGTGGGGGCTGATGACACTCCTGATGAGACATGGAGAGTGGGAGGAAAGTAAAGAGAGAGAGAAAAGGGGAAGAGGAAGAGGGAGACGTGGCGCTTCCATCCGACTGTAAAGCAAATTTCAAGAGAAGTTTCAAAGTGGCAGAATGTGAATCAGCGGGGATGAAGCGAATAAAAGGGAAGTAAACACGCGTCTGCGGGGAAAATGCAATCGAATTAAGGGGGTTTATCAGTTTTCCGTGCGAGATGATCTTCATCGTACGTGTCTGGAAGGAAGTGTGGCGGTGAAATCTACATAGTGAGACCTTAAATACTGCTTGTTTCCTTCTGTCAGATGTGTTTTGTTGTTGTTGGAAGAAATATAATTGCTTGTCTGGATGTGTGTGACAGTCTTAAAACCACATCTTCATCACCCCACAGTAAGCGGTCTGATGCACTCGGGCAGCGTCGACGTTCGGGGTGAACATCTTGCGGTTTTTGCCACGGATCCAAATGGACGGCGTGCCAGCTGGGTTTTTGTGTGATTTCATTAATTGCGCCAGTGAAACACATTGCTTATTATGAGCTAATCTTGTGAGATGAAGCTCTCTGTCAAAATTAAGACCATAATTATATGGAAAACCAGTCACGGGTCAGTTAATCGTGTCTCAGCGTAGGAGTGCTGGTTGATCTCTGAGCGGTGTTGTTGTTTTACACAGCAGTTACTCCTCTAGTGTCACTACTTGATGCTCATCAAGGGCAGTGCTATGAAGAGCCAGAGTCGGGGGGACGGAGACCAGGGTTTGCATCCTGCTGACCTCACTAACGTTACATTACATGAGTTACATCACTTACATAGCTGACATGATGTCAGTTTCAAGACTAAGAAGTTATTTTAACCCCAAAATATTGTCTTTTTCCAAAATCGAATAGTTTTGGCGCCTAAAGCTAACTGAGTAGTTTGGTGTCGTAAACCTAGCCAAGTAGTTTTGGTATCCAAATCTAACTAAGAGGTTTTGGTGTCTAAACCTAACCAAGTAGTTATGCTGCCTAAAGCTAACCAAGTAGTTTCTGTGCGTTAACCTAACCAAGTAGTTTTAGTGTCTAAACCTAACCAAGTAGTTTTAGTGTCTAAACCTAACCAAGTAGTTTTGATGCGTAAATCTAACCAAGAAATGTTGGTGTGTAAAACCTAACCAGGTAGTTTTGGTATCTAAACCTAACCAAGAGATTTAGTTGCGTAGACCTAACCAAGTAGTTTTGGTGTCTACAACTAACCAAGTAGTTTTGGTGCCTTAATCTAACCAAGTAGTTTTGGTGCCTAAACCTAACTGAGTAGTTTTGGTGCCTAAACCTAACCAAGTAGTTTTGGTGCCTAAACCTAACCAAGTAGTTTTGGTGTCTAAACCTAACCAAGTAGTTTTGGTGCCTAAACCTAACCAAGTAGTTTTGGCGCCTAAAGCTAACCAAGGAGTTTTGGTGTCTAAACCTAACCAAGTAAGTTATGTTGTCTAAACCTAACCAAGTAGTTGTGGTGTCTAAACCTAACCAAGTAGTTTTGGTACCTAAACCTAACCAAGTAGTTCTGGTGTCTAAAGCTAACCAAGTAGCTTAGTTGTTTAAATCCTAACCAAGTAGTTTTGGTGTCTAAACCTAACCGAGTAGTTTTGGTGTCTAAACTTAACCAAGTAGGTTTTGGTATCTTAAACCTAACCAAGTAGTTTTGGTGTCTAAACCTAACCAAGTAGTTTTGGTGTCATACACCTAACCAAGTAGTTTTGGTGTCTAAACCTAACCAAGTAGTTTTGGTGTCTAAACCTAACCAAGTAGTTTTGGTGTCTAAACCTAACCAAGTAGTTTTGGTGTCTAAACCTAACCAAGTAGTTTTGGTGTCTAAACCTAACCAAGTAGTTGTGGTGCATAAACCTAGCCGAGTAGTTTTGGTGTCTAAACCTAACCAAGTAGTTTTGGTGTCTAAACCTAACCAAGTAGTTTTGGTGTCTACAACCTAACCAAGTAGTTTTGGTGTCTAAACCTAACCAAGAAGTTTTGGTGTCTAAACCTAACCAAGTAGTTTTGGTGTCTAAACCTAACCAAGTAGTTTTGGTGTCTAAACCTAACCAAGTAGTTTTGGTGTCTAAACCTAACCAAGTAGTTTTGGTGTCTAAACCTAACCAAGAAGTTTTGGTGTCTAAACCTAACCAAGTAGTTTTGGTGTCTAAACCTAACCAAGTAGTTTTGGTGTCTAAACCTAACCAAGTAGTTTTGGTGTCTAAACCTAACCAAGTAGTTTTGGTGTCTAAACCTAACCAAGTAGTTTTGGTGTCTAAACCTAACCAAGTAGTTTTGGTGTCTAAACCTAACCAAGTAGTTTTGGTGTCTAAACCTAACCAAGTAGTTTTGGTGTCTAAACCTAACCAAGTAGTTTAGTTGTCTAAACCTAACCAAGTAGTTTTGGTGTCTAAACCTAACCAAGTAGTTTTGGTGTCTAAACCTAACCAAGTAGTTTTGGTGTCTAAACCTAACCAAGTAGTTTTGGTGCCTAAACCTAACCAAGTAGTTTTGGTGTCTAAACCTAACCAAGTAGTTTTGGTGCCTAAAGCTAACCAAGTAGTTGTGGTGTCTAAACTTAACCAAGTAGTTTAGTTTTGGTGTCTAAACCTAACCAAGTAGTTTTGGTGTCTAAACCTAACCAAGTAGTTTTGGTGTCTAAACCTAGCCAAGTAGTTTTGGTGTCATAAACCTAACCAAGTAGTTTAGTTTTGGTGCCTAAACTTAACCAAGTAGTTGTGGTGTCTAAACCTAACCAAGTAGTTTTAGTGCCTAAAACTAACCAAGTAGTTTTGTTGCCTAAACCTGACTAAGTAGTTTTGGTATCTAAACCTAACCAAGTAGTTTTGGTACCTAAACTTAACCAAGTAGTTTTGGTGTCTAAACCTAACCAAACCGTGTTTCACAACGTTAATATCAGTCTAAAAGTCATAATATATCATAATATCCGAAGGGTATGTAAGCTAGACTTATTTTGAAAGTCTAACCGAATGTTGCATGTTACGTATTATTGCTCACTTACTGAAACTGACCCTAGAGGGGTAGTTAGAGTGTCATAGTTTGAAGCTTAAGCCGCTGACCAAGCCGCTGTATTAGTTGTGTTGTGAGTGCGAGCGCGTTGAACAGAGCAGCTGTGTATTCTCCGCTGTGTGCACTGGGAGTCAAACACATGCAGGATGGGTGGTCAAACGGGGCCCGAGGCAAAGTTTTGCTGGGTGAGGCCCCTCGCAGGTTAATCCAGCTGCGCGTGAAAATGTGTTCCGATACGATCGGCTTGAATGTTTCCTGATACAAATGTGTTTTTCGGGTGGAATTATGTTAGATTAGCTGTACATGAGTGGAGTCTTTAGAGACATTAAAGCAAAGAGTGATGTTTGGTAGAAACATGTCGAATATTTCCACTTTTCTTCTCCTCACAACGTTCCTCTTCTATAAAATCTCAGCTTCTTGGAGCGAATCCGTAGAGGCAGATGTCTCACGTTATAAATTAGGACATGCTATTAAGATCATGTTTTTGATACTGAATTGAATATCCAGTGGCTAAAAAGGTGACGGTGTCCTTCACCTTCCTGCGTCCACAGACTCCATCTCAGTCTGCTTTCTGATTTTAGTTTTTTTTTCTCTCTCTCCGTCTCTCTGTGTGTGTTTTCCTTTTCTTTCCGGCTTCCTCCCGTTCTGCCTGAGTCATATGAGCTTATGAAAGCCCGAAGACAGCGTTTCTGCCAAGACCCAAATCAACTCATTTTTGCACACCAACACACTTGTCATGCGCTTTGTGTTTGTGTGTTCTTAGCCTTGAGATGACTCCGTCTCTCTCTCCCCACCACCACCACCACCACCAGTTTTCTTCTCCCTCCTCTTGTTTTTTTCTTCTTCTTCTTCTTCTCTCTGCTGATTTTAAGGAGGGGGGAAAAAATAAAAGGGCCAGCGTCCCTCCTTCCGTCCTTCAGCTCCCTCAAATCTCCTGATTCATCTTCACTACCCTTGAAATGAGTTGTTTTTACGGTTGATGAGTCAAGACTATCACTCACCAGCACTTCTACATGGGATAAAAAAGCAGCCTCTGTGCCATTACTTTTGTTTTTTCTGCTCTGAATGGCAATCTCCCCTCGATATATGCCTCATTTTTTTTTTTGCGGTCTCTCTTTCTGTGCTGCGAGGTGGAGTGTTTTAAGAGGAAATGTAGCATTTGATTGGGCTCTTACCGGCCTTGTTATTCGCCGGCTCTGAGCACTGTTGTTGTTTTCTCATAGTTAAGTAAGCCGTCTGGCCTCATCTGCACCCGCTCAGCTTGGAGGAGCTGCAACAGCCCCCTCGCCGGCTTCGCTGTTGCTCCTGAGCCGACGGTAATTTCACCGGTGTCAGGGAAACTGTGGCCCCTCTCTTCCCCTCAGGGTGTTTATTTTAAATTAGCGACGGTGTTGTTTGAAAAAGATCTCAGCCATTTGGGGCAAATGAGCCCACACCGATGCCCTTGTGGCGACCCAGAGGCTTTCCTTTTTTCGTAAAATAGCAGTTTGGATTTAAATGAGTTTGTTAGTCCCACTGAGACGAAGCAAAAAGTTCAGCGGCTGCAGCTACAAGCCTTTACAACTCCCAACAACTTCTCTGTTTTCCTTCCGCTGGTTTTTTTTTTTGTTTGGATCCTCATTAGCTGACACTTGTGCAGCTGCACAAGTCCAAAAAAGAACACCGACAACAAAAAGACGAAAACAGCACAACATGGTGAATATTAATTGACAGCAGAGAAAATTTGGTGGTTACGAGATAACTTCCAAACTGAAATGTTCGACTCATACATTTATGGAGGATATAAGGGCCTGACACACTTTCAGGCGAGACTGAGCCTCGTTAAATTCAGGTTCGTTAGTCGGTTTGTCGGTTTTGTTTACATGAGTTGAATCAAATGCTCATGTTTCTCAGCCGAGCCTAAACTAAATGCCCCGTGACAATGTTCGATTTCAGGTTGTCCCAGATTAAAATTTAAAGCCTGCCATCGCCAGGCTCGTTTACGAACGCCTCCTCATCTGGTCCCTCTCGATTCATTTTTGATTATCAACAGGCACGAACCAAGGACGCCTCAAAATTGGATAGAGCTGCAAGATTGGTGCGACATTTGAGGCGAGAAACAGGCAGAAGCAGTCACCGAATCTTGATTCATCTGTTGACGAGCACTTGCTAGTTTTGCAAGTTTGATCTGAGCCCTGTGAGCCTGTTGTGTTGTGCCGGACAGACCTGAAGAACGGACGCTATTGGATAAACTTACAACCAAGTCAGTCAGTGAGTCATCGTATCAAACCCACGTGATTGGCCTGAAATCTGTGTAAAGGGGAGGGAAACCAGACACATCTACCTGAACAGATACATCTCGTTCCCAGGCTAGAAGATTGACAGTGTCAGAGAAACATGGTCCATCAAAAACAAAGACACTGTCGAGCTTTCACTATGCTACTCCTAAAATCTGCATCACCGTATGCAGACGACTCCATACTCTCTCTCCTCATCCTCCTATTTTTGATCCATAGAGGCTTGTTTCTGTGTTTTACCATGAATGTTGATGACACGTCTCTGCTTCCAACTCTTTCTTTTCCCTTCACATCTTAGCACGACGAAGGGTTTTCATCCTACAATCTGACACGTCTCAAAATTGACAGTCTTGCAACCGAGACAGTCAATTATCAGACACTTTCCGAACAGTTTGACATGAAAAAGAAAAACTTAAGTCAAACCTTAAAGTGGTCAGGTCCAATTCGGTCTTATGTCCAAAGTTTTGAGTCCAAGTTTCTTTACATCAGCTCAGTTCTTCTCTCTGCTGATTGGTCCTGCAGCCATCTCAACATATCTATTGTCTTTCCATTTCATTTCACCAGCTCGTCCAGTTTGTTGTAAAACATTGTTTAAAAAAACGGCAATCAGACTTCGGCAGACATTAGAGACGGACGGCTATGAATAAATTAATGATTAATTACAGGAAGTAGGAGATAAAAACCCAAAGACTTAACACTCGCTCAGAGCGACGACTGGAACACAGTTCTGCACGTCAAAACCAAAAAAAAAAAAAAGTGGATATCTGTGGATCAGCGTAATCCCCCTCCTGTTTTATTATTGTCATCATCCGCAGTCACACGCCAGTCTGGAGTGCCGTTTGAGAGGCTTCTTCTTCAGCCTGACAGGACTAAAATTCCTCGAGCAAACACAAAAGTCATTTTCTGAATAGTTTTGGGACGAGGAGAAAAATCCATATTGCGCGTAATTCAAGCCCGCCGAGGTGAGCCAAAGCCAAAAGTTACCAAATTAAAGTCAGATTGGTTCTCTCGTGCCGCCTTTGTGCGTCACGCAGGATCCATTTTGCAGTTTGACCCAGGTGTGTGCATTCAGGCTGTGTGTGTTTTTTTATTTTATTCTGGCGAGGATGGTCTGGGGAATATCGTGGCACTACTGTTGGTTTAATGTGTTCGGAGTTAATAACCAGATGAGTGGATGAGCAGGGAGGAGGAGGAGGAGGGGGAGCCGGTGAGAAATGGAGCAATTTGGCATTTTGTTGCTGAAAGAGAGATCGAGATGGAGGGAGAGATAAAGAGGGAATGAGACAAAGAGAGCCAGAGGGGTAAACAGAAAACGGTCCTTTCGCTAAAACACAACCTTAAGCGCCATGACGGGTTTGTTGCAGTGTGTCTCTCTGTGTGTGTGTGTCTGTGTTTTGGCAGGGGACGCACTATGTCATTTATCTTAATGATACAGCCTGCCCACGTGAAACACACACACTTAAATTCACGAGCACACACACACAGAATAAGTTTAATGTCTTCATTAACGGGGCTGTATCCTACGTAAGAGTCCCCGTGCACAACGAGCACAGCGAGGCCTCCAAATCATTCAAATCATTAAAATAAATAAATAAATAACAACATGAATCAAAAGAGAAATGAACTGTGTGCAATTTGCTCTGAGTGTGGGGAAGAAAAAAATAAATGTTGTTAAGAACGTAGGGACAAATATATAGACGGCAAACAAACGAGATTACCGTCTGATAGATTCACGTCGTCCGTCCAACCGGCAAATAACACAGAAACTAGACTTCTCTCGGTTCTGACACAGGTATTTAACTGCATCCGAGACGGAGGAGATGAGGTTGTTATAGAGTGATTAGGGTGGATGGATGGGTCAACAAAACATCAGACTTTTACACAAGAGAACTTAATAAAGTAGGCATTTTAACCCAAATCAGGATGTTTGCCTGAACCTAACGAGGTTGTGTTTGTGCCTAAACCTGACCAAGCAATAACCGCAGCAGCATCACGTCATTCAAACCTGATAAAACAGTCATTGTGAAAGGGTTTTGTTCTAGAAAGCATGGATAAACATCAGATCGTGTCTTTTAGTTTGGAGGACAGTGAAGGTTTGCCGGTGTTGCCATAATTAGCCAACTATGAAGCAGTAGCCGTTTTTATTCTGGGCAGTAAGCCACCAATTTGCCGTCCTTTTGGTGGCTCGCTCCAGGGATTTAGACAGCCGAGAGTTTTAAAACCAGGAAACAGCTGATCACAGCAGTCAGTTCGTCACTTCATCCACGAAGATGAGCAGCTGGAAAGCCGCTGAGATCCGGGAGATGCTAGCGTCTCCTCGCTCTCTGTAGCTGTCTCGGTTGTCCCCTTGTTGTTGTAGCGGCGAGCTAATAGTGGTCACTACTTTCAAATTAAAAGCCCCCCGCTAAGAACCCAGTTCTAAACTCAGATGGGGTGCAATGTAAAGCTCTTATTTTGAAGAAAAACTGTGAAAAATCGTCCTATAAGGAATGAATGGGACGGGGTCAAAAAAGTCGCAAAATCATTGACGTTTTTCAAACATCTCCTGCTCTGGCAGACTTTGACCTAGAGACACCATTCAAACTTTAAAATGTAGGCACAAGTCTTATCTATTTGAGTTGTATTTGAACTTTCTTTCTACGATGTTTAGTTTTTGAACGGTGACCCTTAATTGATCGTGAGTGATTTCGAAAAAATTCAGGATTTTCAATGTGTGTGTATTGCGGAATGTTCGCGCAGCACCAACTGGCAGAGTGGGGGAGCCTGAAAAAAACTCTCCGAAAATGTTTCTTTAGATGACGATCCTAGCCACAGATTTCACACTACAATAGTGATATTTTCCAAGAACGTAGCCACACTTGTCTTCTGTCTGGCAACGTGTCCACTTTATCGGGAGGATGTACGGTTTTTGAATTATCTGCGTCTAACCGACACAAACTCCAGCAACTGCCCCATAAGCCCCAATGTTAAACGGGAAGAGGATTCTGGGAGAAAAGCAGAAACTGCCCTGCTTCTCTTCACGCCCAACTTCCTGCTTCACGTCACGTCACATGTTGACGCCTACCAGAGGAGGAAAAGTGGAGGCTGTTTGGAAAAGGAGGAATATTACACCTCCCTTTTAGATTAATTTGGTCATTTCTTCCTGGAGGAAACTTTTTGCTCTGACTGGCTGGTTGTGAACCCTGAAGGATTATCTATTCACGTAGAAAAAACGAGATGAATCTGTGATTATTTCGCAGCAAATGTGTCTTTGTCGAGGAAAATAATTTGCAATTTAAATAGAAATTGCAGTGTGTGGTTGGAAAGTCCCAGTCAGACACTTTCTTCAGAAATCGCTCAGAAAGCCAATAATCTGAGACGTTTTCCTTTCTTTTTTTTTTTTCTGCTCTCTGTCTGCTGATTACTGCAAAATCACAAAAAGTGATTCAACCTACAGCCGAGACAAAGACGAGAAGGGGGGGGGGCTCACCTGAAGAAAGAGACGACACGCTGCCACCCACACGGCTTGATTGACGGCTGATCTCCGGGGAAGCAGCCAACAAGTGTTTTAGCAGCGGAGACGGAAAACAAAACAAAAAAAAAAAGATGTTGCAACAGTTTGCTCCTTTCGTACGAAACAGCCTGGAAAACAAAACGCTCGATATCGATGCTGCCCACCTGAGAGGTGATCCCGCTCTTGATAAGTGTTTGACCCGGATGCCTGAAATAGATTTAACATCAACAACATCGTCTTAAATGTCATCGTGCAAACACAGAATCCAATACAGATTTTTTTGGGATCACAGAATCTCCTGGCTATGGCGCCAACGTTCGGGGGGACCCGATTGGCGAGCCAGCCGCGTCCTCTCGCTCAGCTGTGGCAACGCGAACGTTTTTCAGCCCCATCCGAGACAATTATCTGCTCTAATGGATTCAGTTGAGACGGGGGCCGACCCGAGACGGAGAACTGATTTATTTCATTCTTTCCTAAAGCAGAGCGGCCAATTATATCGCCTTAACTAGACGTTAGCTTTTTTAGCCGGCTACCGAGGCCCAATTAGAGAGCAGCTGCAGGTGGATTTTAATGGGAGATTGTGTGTGTGTGTGTGTGTGTGTGTGTGTGTGGATTCTCGTCTCTGTGTGTGTTTATACTTCTGCATGCCTCAGCGACAGAGTTTCTCGGTTATGAGAGAAGTTGCAGAGCTGGATTTTTTCCCCTCTCTCGCTCGCTCTCTGCGAGCACTTCGGGGTCGGCCAGAAAGCGGCTTTGATTTCCGGAAAAAGTGCTCTTGTTGTCTTTGCAGCGAGGGAGGATTTGGAAAGAGGAGGGGAGGGTGGTGGGGTGACATTGGTGCTTTTCCACCAAAAGTAACCGGTGGATTGTGTAGATTTGTGAAGTGCTGCGAGCTGGACCGGTTCCTGCGCTGACAGGATTAGAACATCAGCCAAATGCCCGTCAGAAACGCGGCATTGTTTTGAAGGCATCCACTCATCCTCTCCTCTCCCCCCCTATTTTATTCCATCTGACAATCTGTTCTTTATTGCGCTGTCAAATTCGGAATGTGCTCGCTGTCATTTTTTTTTCCCCTGCTGTCACTCAGCGGCTCTTTGACACACATAAATTATACACATTAAGGGGCATTTCTTTTCTTTTTTACAGCTGCAAACACAGAAAGAAGAGGAGGGAGGAGGAGGAAGAAATGGAGCGGGTGGAGTTTGTATCCACCCAGAGGCCTGTGCGAGCGGTAATTGCAGCGGAGTGTAGTTAATGTGGGTCAGCGGCTGAGTGGTACCCCAGGGGTCAGGACGAGTGTGGAGGGGAAAGGGAACCGGAGTGATGGAGGGAGGAAGAAAGAGAGAGCTGCAGCCAGCCTCGGGTGAAGAAGGGCTCAGGGTGAAGCTGCTCTGATACACCCACCCGTCTCTTTATTCCCCCCTTTTTAATAAACCATACCTCCGTTCTGCTGCTGGAGTGCATTACTCCACCCACTGCGCTGATTGAATCCCAAACATTTGAGCTTTGAGTGGAGCAGCAGGTCCGAGCCTGGAGGTTTGGACCCCGGTGTAAATCCGATCACGACGGGAAAACAGAAAAAATACTCGACCAGCATCTGCAGTATGAGTATGTTTAGTTTAGTTTATAAATCAGAACTTTTAAAGCAGTTACACACGAGAGTCGGTTAACCCGTTTTGCCCCACTGGCAACACTTGTTGCCAAAGTCGACTCACAATAAAAAATCTCAAAGGTACTCATGCAACTTTTTCCACTTATATGCTCGTAGACAACTTAGACAAAGGTTTTGATTTATAAAAAATAATTTCCAAGTGCTTCCTGTCACATGACATCATCTGCTTCCTGCTCCTTCCGGCTGAAGACATGGCGGTTGCAAATCCTCCTGGAAAGAGGTCATTTTCATACATTTCTTATGATTTTCCCCGCAAACATATCATAATTATTTAATCATTCAAGTCTCTAGAGTAACCCTACCCTCAAAGATTTTACCTAGGATGAATATTTTTTTGTTCATGGGCAGTTCAAATTGTTTGTTGTTTTGAATTTTATACAGGGGGAACCGAGGTTTGAACCACGATCATTAGCTACCTTCCTGGAATGATAATATCCATCGGTATCCATGTACAGCTTTACGTATTTTCTTTTGTTTTACCCCCTCCACCTTTTTGTTATTAAAAAAAAAAAATCTGGGCACAAATGGGTTAAACTGAAGCGTGCTGAAACACACAGATTCAGTTTGGACCATGTGAGTCTCAGAAGGAGACGTCGACACATTAGTCCATTATTAAAGCTGTGTTGCCTGAGTCCGTGTGGTCCAGCTCGCTCCAGACTGGAGGTTTCTCCTGAGCCCTCGTACGCAATCTGTATAAAGGTCACCACAGTCACGGTGCGCCTCACGAGGAGAAAACTTTGAAAAACAAAGGTACGATTGTGAAGAAGCTGCTGCAGAAGCTGCTGCAGAATCAACTGCGCCGACACATCCGGAAGGAAAAGTGGGACAAACAACCAGAATACGCTCATTATCCTTTGAAATCAGACTCCAATATGTCAAGAAAATCAAGTTTCTGGCCGTATCACGATGCCCACAGACTCCTCATTATCCAATATCTCGCATAGATCATCTCCAACTTCCGCAGCCTTTAATTTCTCGGTTTGTTTTCCTGCTGGTGTTTGCAGCCAGACCTGCTCATCGCAACCGTCGTGGGGTTTTTCTGGCCAATTAGTGAAAGTGCGGCGGGTCTGCAGTCGGCGAGTACGAGACGTTAATGCGCACGCTTGAGAAAATGCAAGCTAAGGGAGCTGAGCTGAAGCTTCAACCTGCATCATTTTCAGGAAACCAGACTTAGTCGGAACAGTTTGCAGAGCTGTCAGTCTTCGGCGTGACATCTTCCTGTCAGAATCACTCGGTTCTGATGCTGAGATACGTCTGTGTCAAAGCTGATAATCAAGTTTTGCTGTAAAACTACAACAAAACCGAAAAAACGCCTCGAGAATCCGAGCGTCCAGTCCTGAAACACTCTAATGAAAGTCTTTATAAGTCGATAAGCTGCTGCTTGAACCGGACTGACCCGTCCAGCCGCTCTGTGGCCGCGGAGACTCGGATGTTCCGTTTTAAAATTGCAATAACGAAAAAAAAGACTTAATTAAACGTGCAAAGAGTAAAACCGCAGCACCTCTGAGGTCTGATCGCCGCCGTCAGACGTGAACAACATGTTCCGAAGACGATACATCGACCTGAAATGCCGACACGCGAGGTGGAAAACACGGCGGTTCAGTCGCCCTCGGCTTCCTCCGCCTGCAGCGGCGAGGCCGGGGTCGACCTGTTGTCGGAGGGGGGAGATGTGTTGACGGGTCTTCACTCAGTCAAAGGCCCCCTTCAGCAGCCATAAAGCATTTATGAACAGGCATCTCCCTCCTCTGCTCGCTATTCCACTCACAGCAGCTCCTCTTCTTCTTCTTCTCCTCGCTCTTCCTCCTCGCACACATCAGCGCCTAATAGATTTTTCTTTCGGCGGCGAGTTTGTGCTCGCGCGTCTCCTGTGTGTGTTTTACGAGCGTCCCTCTTCACCAGCGCAGGCGGCGAGTCCGTCCCCGCTCTGAGCCCTCTCGGCCTTCAGGTAAATGTTTGTGCTGCGAGGAGGAGGAAGAAAAAAGAAGAAGACACACACACAAATTGATGGAAAGAGCTTATTAACGCTCGTCTGCGGCGCTTTTCTTCCTGTCGTTCAAGGTTGCCGTGCAGGTAAATGTACGAGGGCGCGTGCCGACATGCACTTAAAATAATGCGCGCGCTCTTATTGGCTTTTTTTCTGCAGCGTTGTGTGTGTGCAGACTCTTAAACAGGTGGAACTGGAGCACTGCAGGACGTGTGTGTGTGTGTGTGTGTGTGTGTGTGTGAGGTCCACTCCACTGCTCTTTGATCCTCGCCTTGACAGCCCACCACCTGGGACGATCCGTCACACGCCGCGTGGGCTCCCGGGCGCCCGGCTACGCCGCGGGAATCACAACGCGCAGCGGGGCTAACGCAGCGCTAACGCAGCGCTAACAGCCGACCCCTCCCCCCCTGCACATTATTACACACTGTCAGAATCGCTAATGCTAACACCAAAAAAGCTAACCCTCCCGTATACGGATATGCAAAAGAAAAAAGAAAGAGAAAACGCCACCGGAATCATAATTCACAGCGCGCGGCGGCGGCTAGCAGCTAGCCCTCAAACGGCGCTATTGGAATTGCTAATCGCACACGAGGGGCCGGCGCTCGAGCGCAGGTGCAATTGGAATTATAATGTACAATACCGAGGCGATGCTGAAGAGCTCCCCGACGTATACGCACGGCGTTCAGTCTGCAGCAGGCAGGCGGGATAATGAACTGTCAGCGCTTCAGGTGGACGTCATGACACTTCACTTCTTACACACAGTCAGTCAAATGAGCTACTTAAAGGGCCAGTACACCTTTTTTTTTGCATGATGTGGTTTCATGTGGTGGAGAAGCAAAGTCTATGTAACATCTTGTTTCAGAAGCACAGTGTCTAAACGATTAATACGGTTTTAAAGCTACTGTTTCGTGTGTTTGAAGCTCGTTCAGGTCGAGCGAAAGATGTTGCTTCTGACTTTCTTTGTCGTCACTTTTAGACGACAGTGTGGAGAGACAGATGTTCAAAACGAAACAGGCTAGCATCATCCTTTAGTCCTGCCAGCGTGCCACTCGTAGGGAAACTCGGATTGGTAGTTTTATCTCCGTGTGATGATGAGGCGATGGAAGAGCTCCCCGACGTATACGCACGGCGTTCAGTCTGCAGCAGGCAGGCGGGATAATGAACTCGTCAGCGCTTCAGGTGGACGTCATGACACTTCATTTCTTACACAATCAGTCAGTCAAATGAGCTACTTAAAGGGCCAGTACACCTTTTTTTGCATGATGTGGTTTCACGTGGTGGAGAAGCACAGTCATTACCTGACGTCAAGTGTCTAAACGATTAATACGGTTTTAAAGCTGCTGTTTCGTGTGTTTGAAGCTCGTTCAGGTCGAGCGAAAGATGTTGCTTCTGACTTTCTTTGTCGTCACTTTTAGATGACAGTGTGGAGAGACAGATGTTCAAAAAGAAACAGGCTAACATCATCCTTTAGTCCTGCCAGCGTGCCACTCGTAGGGAAACTCGGATTGGTAGTTTTATCTCCGTGTGATGATGAGGCAATGGAAGAGCTCCCCGACGTATGCGCACAGCGTTCAGTCTGCAGCAGGCAGGATAATGAACTGTCAGCGCTTCAGGTGGACGTCATGACACTTCATTTCTTACACACAGTCAGTCAAATGAGCTACTTAAAGGGCCAGTACACCTTTTTTTGCATGATGTGGTTTCACGTGGTGGAGAAGCAAAGTCATTACCTGACGTCAAGTGTCTAAACGATTAATACGGTTTTAAAGCTGCTGTTTCGTGTGTTTGAAGCTCGTTCAGGTCGAGCGAAAGATGTTGCTTCTGACTTTCTTTGTCGTCACTTTTAGATGACAGTGTGGAGATACAGATGTTCAAAAAGAAACAGGCTAACATCATCCTTTAGTCCTGCCAGCGTGCCACTCGTAGGGAAACTCGGATTGGTAGTTTTATCTCCGTGTGATGATGAGGCAATGGAAGAGCTCCCCGACGTATACGCACGGCGTTCAGTCTGCAGCAGGAAGGATAATGAACTGTCAGCGCTTCAGGTGGACGTCATGACACTTCACTTCTTACACACAGTCAGTCAAATGAGCTACTTAAAGGGCCAGTACACCTTTTTTTTGTATGATGTGGTTTCACGTGGTGGAGAAGCAAAGTCATTACCTGACGTCAAGTGTCTAAACGATTAATTTAAACGGTTTAAAGCTGCTGTTTCGTGTGTTTGAAGCTCGTTCAGGTCGAGCGAAAGATGTTGCTTCTGACTTTCTTTGTCGTCACTTTTAGATGACAGTGTGGAGATACAGATGTTCAAAAAGAAACAGGCTAACATCATGACAGGAGCTCTGTGTTTGGCAAAATATGGAAAATAAAACGTGGAATTTTTACTTTATTTCGGACAAGAGGTCCCCAGGTATTTGTAGTCCCATGAGAAAGGCCTCCCCTGCTACACCTGCACAGGTGTTCACTGTTGGTGCTTGATCAGATTTAATCTCAGGACTCATTTTTGTTAAACTCAACAACTTAAGGTTTTTAAGTTCAGCTGAGCTCACTCGTAGGGAAACTCTGGATTGGTAGTTTTGTCTCCGTGTGATGATGAGGCGACGGTCGACGCTTTCAGAACTTTTGAGCATCATCTGGATTCAGCCGCGTGAAATAAACGACCCAGTCTGCAGAATAAATGTCTCTCCTGCAAACCAAGAGATATGTTAAACTGTTATATTTTATATAGTTTATTATGTGGCAGCGTCTGAAAACACCTACGCGTCTGTACGACTCTTTCAGAACAGTTTCAAAAGTACTTCAGGTATTTCTATCCTGAGTTTTTATACATTAACCTTTAATGCTTTTATTCAGGAACGTCTGGTAAACAGGAAGCTTTACATTTCTCGCTCTGCCTCTTTTATCTGACGGCTGGAGAGCGAAGTTAATTCGTCTCCGACTGTCATTAGAGGCGCTTAAATACACCTCACTGCTAATATTTGTTTAGTTTGACTTTAGGCGCTCCTACTTTAACCTAATTTAAACATATCAGCTTCCTCAACTTTATCCTCTCCGTGTGTCCGGCTCTTATCACGGCGACGGAGAGCGAAGAAGATGAAGCAGAACTCGACGCCGAGCTCTCAGTTTGGTGACCTACATGGAATAAACTGTGTGAATCTTTACCCGGCGATAGTCCGTCACTCGTGACTAATTTCCCCTCTTATCTCGACGCCTTTAACTAGTCGAAAAGCCGGTGTGAGGCTCTTGGTGGTAAATTAATACTGATGGTGTAAGTGGGGGGCTCAGGGTTCAGTGAAGTGACGCCCCGAGCCGCCTTTCACGCTGGGGGTCGTCGGAGAAAACACTAAGCCGCCGAGTTAAACCCGCTAATACACAGGAACCGCGGCATCCCGAATCACAACACCAATCACGTTCGCCGACGCCAGGCTAAGGGCCAACTATTCAACAGCCGTGGCACCCAGAGGACACCGCAGGAATTCAGATCCATTACGCTCGCAGCCCCATCAAAGGGACTCGGGGATCCGGATGCTAAATCTGCTCCAGATGCTCGCTGTTGGATTTCACTAAGACGCACCGCGAGGGGGGCGAGTGTCATCAGGGCTGATGTCTGCGGCGCGGCCAACAAAAAGCCGCAACCGCTCGGTGCCGCGTCTTTTTCCAAAACCGAGCTGATTTGTGCCGTAAACACAAAGGAGAGGGCGACAAACAAAAAGGCGCGCGGCTCGTCTGCGGACAAATAAACACAGAAGACAAATTAACAGATGAGCAAAGCTGCAGGCAGAAGGTCCAAACACTCAGAACCTGCAGGGGGAAGCTGCACGGATCAGAACGCACCTGTGGATGATGGATGTGGATTAACCTGATTAACCGAGTCGAGCAGGCACACGAGAGGATGGAGGTGGAGGTGACGGACAGGAAGAAGTTTTAAAAGTTTAAACACAGAGAGGTCCGACTGGAGGACGTCAGAGATGACACGTTCTGATTCTGAACTGAATGAACACGTGTCATCGGTCGAGTAACGTCACACGACTGATCGACGACTCGTGCGATTGGTCTTTGAGTTTTCCCGGTCGCACAAAAGGCGAGAAAAGCTGCAACGCTAAAACAGAAACGCTCCGTCTAAATGTGATAATTCCCAATAATTTATCAGTTATCCGAGGAGGATTACGTCTCGGTCCGGGCCTGAACAGCGGCCCGCTTATTCGTGAACTCGGGTCTCATCTAGTCCTCTAACTTGTAGGTAAACCTGCTTCAGGACATTTTATCTCAGCACCTTTCCTGTCCCGTTTGGATCCAGTCATGTGAAATATACGACCCAGACGGCAGAATCAAACATTTCAGTTCTGCAAACCACAGTTTTAAATTGTACATTTCTTTATGCTGGTTAGGTTTAGGCACAAAAAAACTACTTCCTACTATCTGGATTTGGCTAAAATTGCCGGAGATGTCCCGACTTCTCTTGGATATTCGTAGATGTTTGCGTTCAGGTCGTGACATTCAGAGAGAGCCGGCGAGCTCCGAAGTCAGTGGTTCTGTTTGTCGTGGTGTCACACGACTGACCGACGACTCATGCGATTGGTCTTGGCCCGACAAAAGGCGAGAAAAGCTGCGAGCGCTGAGATAGAAATGCTCCGTCTAAATGTGATAATTCCCAATAATTTATCAGTTATCCGAGGAGGATTACGTCTCGGTCCGGGCCTGAACATCTCCCCGCTTATTCGTGAATGAACTCGGGTCGCATCTAGTCCTCTAACTTGTAGGGAAACCTGCTTCAGGACATTTTATCTCAGCACCTTTCCTGCACCGTTTGGATCCAGTCATGTGAAATATACGACCCAGGCGGCAGAATAAAACATTTCAGTTCTGCAAACCACAGTTTTAAATTGCACATTTCTTTATCCTGGTTAGGTTTAGGCACAAAAAACTACTTCCTACTATCTGGATTTGGCTAAAAATGCCGACTTCTCTTGGATATTCGTAGATGTTTGCGTTGAGGTCGTGACATTCAGAGCGAGCCGGCGAGCAGCTCCACAGTCTGATGGATGTTTAAGGCCACGCCGGCGTTTAAACACTCGGCTCTTTATTGTTCCTGGTGACGCATCGCGAGTCTCACAGCTTCCTGTTTGTTCTCCTGACTCACCGCCGGCTCAAAGACTCTTTATCCATCCTCACTTCCTCTCCTGTTCAGCTCCTCGGCCTCGTTCTTTTTTTTTTTTTATTGAGATGATAATGTGAACAGTGAAACGTCAAACGCCGCGGCCGCTCCGATGGTCGGACAGGAATGAAATAAATAACAGCTGCTGTTTACAGCGGGAGGGTGGAGGAGTCACACCTCGCCGTCCTCCCGCTGCGTCTTTTTGCCTGACTGTGCAGGTTTGTGTGCTGACGGAGGACGGACCTCCGCTGCAGCGCTTCAGCCGCTCTGCAGGGATTACACTCAGATTAATGAAGAGGCGGCGCTACGTCTACGTTTCTTTGCCCTGTTTGTTGTCCGTGCACATACGTCTGAGAGAGTGTGTGAGCAACTTTATGTGCTAACTCGGATTTACATCAGATTATCACACTGGATTGACGTTTAGTTTTCTCATAATTACTCCGTCTGACGCTACACTTTCTGTTTAGGAAGCAGTGAAAGAGTTCATTTTGCCGTCATCTGACAAAAGATACAGGAGTATCCGCTGCTGGACGACCAGACTACAGACATAATTTATCTTTTTGACGTCCAAATCTAGATGTGTGTGGAGTGGAAGCTTAAAGTTGCATAAAAATGGAAAATACTAAAGTGCAAGTACCTTGAATTTATACTTAAAGGATCAGTTCACCTAAAAATTGTAAAATGTAGTCATTATCTACTCAGGTGAAGTTTTGTCGTCTACAAAACATTTCTGGAGTTTCGCAGCAAAACAGTGTCGCTGATTTCTCCTGAACAAACAAAGTAGATGCTTTAAAACGTTAAAAAATACTGAAAAAAACATATTTACAAAGTTATTTACAACTTTGATGCACGCTAACGTTTTTAGCTTAGCATCATAGTGAAGAGGGTTGAAAATAACGTCTTTTCACAGCAAGTTCTACTTCCAGAGACTTAGATTATTAGCTATTTGGAGCCATTTTATATTTTAAAAGTTGTTTTTTAACATTTTAAAACAAGTCTCCATCTGATTCAGTTAGTTTAGAGGAACGATGCGACGCTGTTTCGCTGTGAAGCTCCGGAAATGTTTTGTGGACTACGGAAACTTAAACACGAGGCTGAGTTGTCATTTTTGGGTGAACTGCTCCTTTAAGTACTCGAGTAAACGTACTTAGTTACATTCCACCGCTGCCTGTGAGTCAGCTGGCGAGAGGATTAAATAAAATAAACGAGTGAACAGTTTCTTTAGTGAATGAGTGAGTAACTGGAGGATTAATGAAGAAGCAGCCCGTCTCTCCACCACCTCCTCGCTCTCCGTGTCTTTGTATTGTGTGTGTGTGTGTGTCGCCGTGTGTGTGTGTGTGTGCGCTGCCTTTCCTTTCCTCGGGGGGCTTCCAGTCATCAGCGTTGAAACGAATCCAGAAAGCGGCTCTCGCTCCTCGCCGCTCGGATGTTTCGTCCTTAGCATTCACTCAGCGTCTGCCAGTGTCGACAGGTGATGCCAAGCAGATGAATAGAGGAAACGCTCTTTGTTGCTCCTTATGCTCATCCTCCCTCCCTCTCTCCCTCTCTCTCTCCTCTCTCTCTCTCCCCAGGCTGCTGTTTTGTCACGTTTTACACAAGGAAAGCTGCCCTTGAAGCCCAGAATGCACTGCACAACATAAAGACCTTAACAGGGGTGAGTGTGTGTCCTCGATTCTCCTCTCCTCTGCCTACTTTCTCTTCTAATCACACACTTACAGCAGCATCCCCGAGGCGGCCCCGCCCCCACCTGTACGTACGTGTGTGTGTGTGTGTGTGTGGACATCAGTGTGTTGCGCTGCTGCCACGCTGCATTTGCCGAGTGACCATGAAAAAAAAAGTGCGAGCAGGTGAGCAACATGACTGTCAGCGCCGGTTTGTCCGCTGTGGAGTTTTTCACCACGTTGTTCACCGGAGACGTTATTCAGAACGACTGATGGCTGAGTTCAGTCGGACCTGCTGTGGTGGAGCAGAACAGAGCCGCCGCGGTTCTTGTGCATCGAGACAATGTTTTATCCTTTTTATTCTCAGGAAATCAGACTAGTGATAAATAAATAAGATGTCAGAAACACTTTTATCCAGATTTTTATAGTATTCTTTTTTTTTGTGCATGTTTTTTTTTTTTTCTGTGACTGAACAAACATCTGTCCGCTCCAGTAGATGTTCTGCACCAGAGGGTATAATCTGCCAACTGGGCCCACATTTAGATCAAATGGGCCCATATTTGTATTAAACATTGCCAACATTTATCAGTTTAGGCTTTACTCTAAATGTTTGAGTGATATTGACGGCAAACATGTCAACAATAACCTATCCAGGTACCTGTGAAGAAAGTCACCAGACTCCCTTTGAAAATCACTCAATTTTGTTAGTTGTAGACTTCGAGGAAACCTTATAAATGTTGTGAAATGCTGTCTATGACAAATTCTTAACTATTTGGACCTTCTCATTAATTCGGCAAACGTTATACGTGAAGAAATGTCATTCTTTGTGTTAAAATCACTGCCAGTCGGACCAATATTTAGATAAAATTAGCCTATATTTGTATAAAACATTGCCAACATTTATCAGTTTAGTCTTTACTCTAAATGTTTGAGTGATATTGACGGCAAACATGTCAACAGTAACCAATAAAGGCGACTGCTTTGGCACCTGTGGAGAAAGTCCCCAGACTCCCTTTGAAAATCACTCAATTTAGTTAGTCGTAGAGTTTGGAGAGACTTTATAAACGTTGTGAAACGCTGTCTATGACAAATTCTTAACTATTTGGGCCTTCTCATTAATTCGGCAAATGTTATATGTGAAGAAATGTCATTCTTTGTGTTATTTATTTAGATCGATTTAGATAGAATTAGCCTATATTTGTATTAAACGTGCAATCAATGTAGGCAACTGCTTTGGCACCTGTGGAGAAAGTCACCAGACTCCCTTTGAAAATCACTCAATTTTGTTAGTCGTAGAGTTTGGAGGGACTTTATAAATGTTGTGAAACGCTGTCCAGGACAAATTCTGAACTATTTGGACCTTCTCATTAATTCGGCTAATTAGTTTTATTCTTTGTGTTAAAAACACTGCCAGTTGGACCAATATTTAAATAAAATTAGCCTGTATTTGTATAAAATCTGAAGGCTATTGCTGCTTAATTTAAGTATTCACGTGTAAATTTAATCATATTTCTAAATAAAACACACAAACTAAGGCAGAATCTAAATAGGCAGGATTATTAATTATATTAGAAAGAAGTCACATTTATGTTCTGGAGCGTCTCCTCCTTTCTCCGCCATTTTGAATGTCTCAAAATGACAATGACACACGAGGATAACAATCAAACGCACCACAGCTCGGGGTACATTTCAGAGCCGCGGTCTCTCTCCACATTTCCTGTCACATTTTCAGGACGCTGTGTGAAACATGAGTAAAATATAATATGACAGTTCGGCACAGTCGCTCCCAAACAAGCCTCACAGAAACAGTCCTTATTATGGAACAATAGCCGACCTGATGAAGGTCTGATGACTCAAACATAGCTGTCAATAGACAAAGACGCTGAATTGAGGAACTAAATCTTAATTAACTGCTCTGATTGTCACTTTACAGACGTGTGCATGTAAGAATATCCTCCTTAAAAGTTTTTTATTGCTCAGTCAAGTAATCCACAGCGACACCAGAGGTCAGAAACACTTTTTAACTCGGCTGCATTCACGCTCGCTCACATCTCGCTCCTGCGTATCTGCTCGCCGGTGAACGAGCTCGGCTGTGTGTTGATGTCTGACTCTTTCATGCTGCCTGCTCCATCCTCCACTTATTGTTCCCTCCCGTGGCCCAGGAGAGCGATAGAGGAAGTGGGCCGGCGCTCGCTCTCTCGGCCCCGGGTGGATATTTAGAGGCCTCCTGATCCCTTCTGCCGGGGCTATTGGCTGCCTCGCCGCCTCTCTGTCTTGGCTGCGCCGGCTAACTGGAATCTCATCAGTTGAGCGCCTGCATTCGCTCGCTTCTGTCGGTTGGATCGGCGGATGGCTCCCCCCGAGGGGCAGGACGGGGCGGATTCTGCGAATCCCACGGGAGCTATCCGGGATTTGTGCTCGGGTTCCCGATTCGTGAAGTCAAGCTTGTTGTTTTTGCACAGAGTCACCGTGTTAATTGCTCGTGGAATAAGTATGTTAAACTCGGTCTGTTTTCCTACGCCGCGAGAGTTAGTCACTTATCCCTTGTTGGAGGTGTGAAACAGCCCTGGGGAGGACACGTACCGCAGCAGTTTCGGGATTATAGCAACATGAAATCGCCTTCTTCTACACCACAAAACACCCTCCCATCCCCGTGTTCAGTCTGGTCATCCCTCCGCCTCGCGAGCTGCTCTCTCCCGAGGCGTCTCTGTCTGGTTGTTATGTTTGAGGCTTTTTTTTGAAGTTGTGTACCAACAAATTTGTAATGTAGGGCAGAAGTTTGTTTTCAGAAGTTGAGGGAGACGGAAAAAATGTCAAAATAACAAAATAACAAACACTGTTTCAACCGCTGAACTAGTACTCACAATATCCCCAGACTCCCTTTACAAATCACGTGATTTTAAGAGTTGTTGCGTGAGGGAAAAACAGAACAAACTTTGCGGATCAGATAAGGAAAATTATAAAATCATTTATGCCTTCTTGTAAATTCGGCATTAAATGCGATGCATTAAGTTGTCACTTTATCGTGAAATCACCGTACCAACCTGTCTGCTTCTGTGTCTAAAATACGTCTTACTCCCACTTGCAGTTTAGCATTTACACAAAAGTATGAGTGAAGTACGTTTAATTGATGATAATCATGTAAAATTTTACAAAATAAAGTAAACAGTAGCAAATATAGGCAACTGTTTTGGCACCCATGGGGAAAGTCACCAGACTCCCTTTACAAATCACGTGATTTTAAGAGTTGTTGCGTGAGGGAAAAACAGAACAAACTTTGCGGATCAGATAAGGAAAATTATAAAATCATTAATGCCTTCTTGTAAATTCGGCATTAAATGCGATGCATTAAGTTGTTTCTGTCCTTGTAAAAAGTGTCACCTTATCGTGACATCACCGTACCAACCTGTCTGCTTCTGTGTCTAAAATACATCTTACTCCCACTTGCAGTTTAGCATTTACACAAAAGTATGAGTGAAGCACGTTTAATTGATGATAATCATGTAAAATTTTACAAAATAAAGTAAACAGTAGCAAATATAGGCAACTGTTTTGGCACCCATGGAGAAAGTCACCAGACTCCCTTTGAAAATCGCTCATTTTTGTGAGTTGTTGCGTTACAAGAAACTTAATAAACTATGTGAAATGCTGCTTACAACAAATTCTTAAAATTTTGGGCCTTCTAAATAATTCGGCAAATGTTACACACGAAGATTTCTTTCTTTGTGTGACGGACTCAAAGCTGATCAATGATTCCTACAGCTTACTTTTATTTTATTTCCTCTTTTAAAGCGGATCCTAGCCATGATATTAAATGTTTTCCTGGGAGTATTAGAGGATTTGAGTCCGCAGTAAACTCACTTTTTGTTTGTGGCGGTGCAGAAAAAGCCTCTCAGAGCAGAGAGAATTAAAACTGTCCATTGAAGCCCAGACGACATTGATCAATGGCTTAATATGTACGTAATTAAACCTGAATCATATTCATCATGTCAGAGCTGGACGACACTGACTGGCTGACATCCGATTTTTAATAAAAGTCAGCGATCGATGGACGGATATGGTTTGAACCTAATATAAAGTACAATAAATACAGTACACACTCACTTGCAAAACAGTGGATCGATAGTGGCATAATGACAAATCATTAAGTGTTTTGTGCAGGATTTGTTTCTGGCTTTTTAACAGGGTTGGAGCTGAAACTAAAAAAAAAAAAAAAGGAGGGGGGGAGGTGGGAAAAGGTGAGCGGAGCCGACAAGAGACTGGGGGGAAAAAAAAAAATGGATGATGATGACGGTGAATTAATTGCTGAACGAGGCAAGACAAAAGGAGAGCTGACACGGAGAGGGAGGGAATTGAACGCGAGGTTAGCCGAGTGACGGGCAGATGGACAGTAAAAAGGTGGAGTGGAGCACTCCAGCACGCTCGAGGGCAAAGCAATAAACGCGCCGCAGTTAAAAACCAATACCTGCTTATTAACTTCCCCACTCTCCTGGCTTGTAAAAAGCCAGCGGAACAATGTTTGTATTGGCACTCGTCCCCTCCCTCGCTCCATCGCTCCTTCCAAACCCGAGGCCCTAACAGGGAGAGATGCGATCGGAGTGGAAGGCTGGACGGAGGCCAAATTGGAGGAAAAAAGGGCGCCGGTGTTGGCAGCGGCGAGCGGCAGCCGTGTCGGTCGAGGGCAGGAGGAGTTGAACAGGTGCCATTTCTTTAGGAATAAGCGAAGGGGTCTGCTTCTGGATGTGGTGATTCTCTCTCGGAGCTCAGTGGCGAGAGGGACGGGTTCGAGGTTCTGACCTTCTCACAGGAGAAACCAATCACCAGAGGAACTGATGGCGTTGTGGGCATTTCTAGTCGTGCTTGTGGCGACTAAAACTGGTATTTTAACCCCAACCAGAGCGAGATCAGTGTTGTGATCGAGGGAGAAACAGAAAGTTGAACCTCAGCAAACATAAAGCTGCAAATTAAAGGGATATTCCGGTGTAATTATTACTCCATTACTTCCGTTCCTTTCCCTGTCAGCTCTCGATAATAAGAACTGAGCATTCCATGGAGTAATAATCAGTACATTTTCATCCTTGAGCTGCGGAAATCTACTGCACTCGGTAATCGACTCGTCAGGGCTTCCCCACACAGGCAGGCTGCTGGAGGAGAGGGTGAGTTGAGCTGTGTTTTTAATACAAATCCAGCAAAGCTAGCAGATGTTTGATGCTTCGTACTGTGTGCTGGGACTGTACATGTACTGTTGCTGAAGTTTGCTGCTGTTCTCACCATTAATTGTGGCTTTTTGATGGCGGTTTCTAGTTGGAGACATAAGCTGCAGTGTGTTGTTATCGTGCGGTCTTTTCTGAGGTTGCTAAAACTAGCTGAGCTAGCGGTCAGCTAACTTGACCTCTCGAGGGGGAGTCTTACTCGGTGTCAAGGTGTGTTAGACCATGGATTAAACTTACACCGGAATATCGCTTTAAGGAAATGTGCAGCTTGAACTTCTCTGTGGTTTTGCAGAAACACACTTAGCTAACATTTATTCTAACGATTCGGTTCGAATGTCCTGATGCTCATATCTCTCGCTTGACCTCACCTCGCTGTTCATCATCTTCCCCTCGTCCTCCGGTTCTTATTTTGTAATCTGAAAGCAGATTTTAAAGGTTTCCGTTGTTTGTAGAAAAACTTACGAAGTCAACTCTTCACTCCGGCGCCTGGCAGCTCTCGTAGCTCCTCCGTCAGCTCCACATCTGTCCCGCTCCTCCCGTCACTCCTCAGCCGTCCCTGCTGAAGGCTTGTCAGCAGTCTGTTCGTTAAGCGTGTGCACGTGTGATTTAATGCATGCATGCGAGTGTATGTTCACATCGGCACCGGAGCTGTCTGTCATACCTCAGCGATGAAGTCATGTTTCCACAGCGTACGCGTGTCGGAGCAGGAACAGGATGTTGCAGCGCTCAGGCGTCGTGTTTCCAGTTGTTATAGATTTGAATCAAACGACGCCTGAGTTCGTTTTTTTTTATTATTTAATTTTTTTTCTCGCGGGGAGTAGATTGGTCCCATCACGCCCACGCGTTGTTGTGCGCGCCGCTGTAAGACGACGCTGATCACTGTAGCTTCCAGTAAACAAGGTCATGTTGTGATGAGTCAGACAGCCTTTCGGATACGGAGGAATGTTGGGAAGTAGGTTAAAGAAAAACAAGCTGTCATTACCGCGACTGCAGCGAACTTCAATCCCGGCGCAGCGGCGCTGGAGTGTATTTAAAGGATTTGACTTTTTCACCTCTTTTCTGCAGCTTTTTGCACTTTAGTTTTCTCTGCAGATGAACCGAGCAGGATTCCAGGCATTGATTAACGAGCTGTAGAGAAGCTGGTAGGCGTATATTCAACACGGATACGTTTCCTACATGTCACAGAAGCCCCTTTTAGATAGAAAGGTGGCACATGTGCAGCAAGGTAAAGGCTGCAATGTGCCGCCTTGTCTGTCTAAAAGGGAGGTGTAATATTCCTCCTTTTCCAAACAGCCTCCACTTTTCTTCCTCTGGTAGGCGTCAACATGTGACGTGACGTGAAGCAGGAAGTTGGGCGTGAAGAGAAGCAGGGCAGTTTCTGCTTTTCTCCCAAAATCCTCCTCCCGTTTAACATTGGGGCTTATGGGGCAGTTGCTGGAGTTTGTGTCGGTTAGACGCAGATAATTCAAAAACCGTACATCCTCCCGATAAAGTGGACACGTTGCCAGACAGAAGACAAGTGTGGCTACGTTCTTGGAAAATATCACTATTGTAGTGTGAAATCTGTGGCTAGGATCGTCATCTAAAGAAACATTTTCGGAGAGTTTTTTTCAGGCTCCCCCACTCTGCCAGTTGGTGCTGCGCGAACATTCCGCAATACACACACATTGAAAATCCTGAATTTTTCTGAATTTTTCAAAATCACTCACAATCAATTAAGGGTCACCGTTCAAAAACTAAACATCGTAGAAAGAAAGTTCAAATACAACTCAAATAGATAAGACTTGTGCCTACATTTTAAAGTTTGAATGGTGTCTCTAGGTCAAAGTCTGCCAGAGCAGGAGATGTTTGAAAAACGTAGATGATTTTGCAACTTTTTTGACCCCGTCCCATTCATTCCTTATGGGACAATTTTTCGCAGTTTTTCTTCAAAATAAGAGCTTTACATTGCACCCCATCGGAGTTTAGAACTGGGTTCTTAGCGGGGGGCTTTTAATTTGAAAGTAGCGACCGCTATTAGCTAAAAACGGCTAGTAACATGTCAATATAGAGAAAGTGACCTAGTTCAGATGGTGTTCTCATTCGGAGGATGCAGGGCTCAAAGGTTTGGGGAAAAATACTTGATGGCTAACTTAGAAAGCGACGGTTTCTTCACGCTATCTCACTGCTGTAACTCTTAACGAGTGCTGGTTTTCATCGCCGACCTCAAGCTGCTCGGACAGAGCGGAAAGCGACGACCTGTTACTTCTGTCTGCCGCCGCTGAGAGAATCCAACGCTGTCGCCTTTTGAAGACACATTTCATGTCCTGCTTTTGGATGAGTCACAGGTAATTATCCCGGCAGTCATCAAAGAGGACATTAGTAAAAAACAAAATGAACTTCAGGGACCCCGTCAGTGGCGAACAATGGTTGTCAGGTGAATTACCTACTTTAATGTATAATTTGCAGCCTGATATTACGTTACGTAAGCGTTTAATACGTTTTTATAAATCACAGGGAGAGTTTTTTAGAGTAGATGTCGATAAAGTGTTTCCTAAATGCCATCAATTAGCCGACATGGACGCTGACAGGTTAGAATCTAAAATGAAGCACTGCAGCGACGTTATCTGGTGGGAAAATGTCCCCAAAATCACAAAAACACATTTCAGATTACATGAATTAATTTATTTTATTAGGGATTTTTTAACAAACAGGAGAAAACTGCTGAATATCAGATTCCAGGCAGGTAATCTGTCATCCTATAGTATCTACGTAGATGTATAGTTTACTTTTACTTGTGCTTTTGATGCTCAAGTACATTTAATATCAGTTACTTTAAGGCTTTTTACTCAAGTACTCTTCGTTTGGGTGACTTTCACTTTCACCAAAGTAATATTACAACACGATATCTTTACTTTTACACAGGTATGACTTTTTACAACACTGATAATTTAAGACTAGACATCCGCGTTCACTCAGAGCACCAAAGCAACCGCTAACTGCTGCTAACTGTAGCTCCTATTAGCTCCCATTAGCTAGTAAGTAGCTCGTTTGACTGTGCAGCTAGCGGTCGCATTAGCTAACTCAGCTCGGAGCACTTTGGGAGTGTTGGTGTTGTTTACTGTCGGACTCGCTAGTGGCTAGCTGGTTAGCATGCTAACGTCAATAGGTTTCTCTGCAACCGATAATTGTGTTTAACTTCTGAACGTTTCACAGCAACATTTCTGACATATTGCACCTTTGAATTAATCCCGTCATTTATCCGAACGTTCACGCTTCAGTTCAGACCGTGCCGGTGACTGTCGGCGTCGCTCGAGAGCATGCCGCCGCCGTAAATCAGCGTGTGGAAGAAAAAAAAAAGGAATAAAACCAAAAACAATGAGTCATGACGTTTCGCACGAGGACGACTAAGCAGAACGGCTTTCTCAAAAAAACAACAGCTGTAAGTGAAGTCGTTCCTAATGACCTGCTAATGAAGCTGTGGGGGGGTGGAGACGACGTGTGTGTGTGTGTGTGTGTGTGTGTGTTGCCTGGAGAGCCGTGTGTTCACTCTCCGACTCTAATAGCGAGGTCTAAATACGTTTTCCCTCCACACACACACACATTATAACCCATCTATCGTGGAAAAACATGCCCTGCACCCCCGGAGCGATGTAAAGCCATAAGACCCCACCCCTGCTGCACCGCCTGATCCACGCCCCTGCATGACTCCACACACACACACACACACACACACACACACACACACTCGTACACACACTTTTTATGTGCACATAAGCATATGCCCCGGCACAGTCAGAGTTTATTACATTACGTTTTTTCTCTCTCTCTCTCCCTTTTTTTTTATTTCCCCACTCGGAGACACACCCACCCACCACGCTAACACAGCAGCACACACGCTGAGACACACACACACACACACACACAGACACACACACACAACACGCGGCGAGTTAAAGCCTGTCAGCCAGCCTGTCAGACAAGGTTGTTTGAGATTTTCCACTAAATTGAACTCTTTCATTAGTGGCTGACAGATGTCTAAATGCCCGGTGTCTCCCCCTCGTCTCCCCCACCCCCTGACACCCGCCAAGAGAGCCTCGAGGCCGCTGTTCCTCCATCTGAAGCCCGGGCGGAGGGTGGAGGGTGGAGGGTGGAGGGGATGGAAGAGATGGAAGGATGACGAGGAGGGGCGCGAGCTAATCTAGGACGTGTCCTCTGGAGTGCCCTCCGGCTCGGAAAAACTTCGGGTCCTTTATCCTCTTTCTTCTCTCGCCGCCTCTACCTCTCGCCCCTGTTCTCCGTCTCTTCTCCCTCGCTCCGTCCTTCTCCTTTGTCCGGTTGGATCTCTCTCTCTCTCTCTCTCTCTCCATCTTTCTCCCCCTTTCTCCATCTCCTCTTTCTCTTTGTGAAAACGGATGAAAAGCCCTTTGATTCGCAGTTTCTCTCAAGGATATTTCATTCTGACACTCCGGCTGAAGGGAAGGGGAGGGGAGAGAGGGAGTCGGGGTGAGTGTGTGTGTGTGTGTGTGTGTGTGTGTGTGTGTGTGTGTGTGTGTGTGTGTGTGCGAGGGGGGGAGGTTGGGGAGGGAGGGGCTTCAGACGTGATCAGCGGCGCCCCGTCCTCCATGTGGGCGGATCAGAGCGTTTGTCGAGCGCCAAGCTTGATAAGAAGCGTGGGGCTCATTAAAAGCTACTGTCGCACTGAGACCACACACACACACACACACACACACACACACACACACACACTCACACACACACACACACAGGTCCCCACCTCCCTTACCTTTCTGCTGGCGAGATAATTAGTGACGCTCCGCTGCCAGAATACAGGCGCAAGGTTGTGAGTGTGTGTGTGTGTGTGTGTGTGTCTGCTGTCTGCGTGCATGTGTGTGTGTGTGCGTGCAAACCAAAGGCACATCAAAGGCCGCCATCAAAGCAAGTGTGATCTCGAGCAAGGTTAAGGTTTAAAAGCAGCAATTTACAATCCAAAGACACAAGTCGTCTAATCGGTCATTTATTATTTCAAGTCGGCGGACGGCGGCGCGGACGGGCGAGCGCGCGCTGTAAGTGATAATGTTGTTTTATCATTCTCAGTGATGTGAGAAATCAGATTCTTTTCATGCAGAAGCCCCCGCGGTCTGAAGACGGCGACTGTTTCGGGCCTTTTTGAAGGGAAACTTTGCTCGCTCGCTTGAGAAGCGACGGGCTGTAAGACCGCGGATGCAGGCGGCGATGTCGGCCGGAGCACGCTGACGGTTTTTATTTGATCGAGTCGCACATCTGATAATCTGTTATCAGACGTGAATCAAGACTGGGACTCTTAGAGGTCGTATTTTTATGGTTTCACTGTTCTTTTCTTTATTTTAAGATGTTTTTTTCTGGCTTTATTGCACAGACTGACGTAAAGACAGTTTTTATTCTGGGCAGTAAGCCACCAGTTTGCCGTCCTTTTGGTGGCTCGCTCCGCGGATTTAGACAGAAGGCGGCAAATTGGTGGTCTGTTTTGGTCCATTGCGCAATTTCAGGAGGCAATGTGGTGTCAAATACTGAGATGGGCGGAGGTGTGGATGACGTGCACTGCTGCGCACCCACAGCCGGGAGTTTTAAAACCAGGAAACAGCTGATCACAGCAGTCAGTTCGTCACTTCATCCACGAAGATGAGCAGCTGGAAAGCCGCTGAGATCCGGGAGATGCTAGCGTCTCCTCGCTCTCTGTAGCTGTCTTGGTTGTCCGCTTGTTGTTATAGCGGCGAGCTAATAGCGGTCGCTACTTTCAAATTAAAAGCCCCCCGCTAAGAACCCAGTTCTAAACTCCAATGGGGTGCAATGTAAAGCTCTTATTTTGAAGACAAACTGCGAAAAATGTCCCATAAGGAATGAATGGGACGGGGTCAAAAAAGTCGCAAAATCATCGACGTTTTTCAAACATCTCCTGCTCTGGCATACTTTGACCTAGAGACACCATTCAAACTTTAAAATGTAGGCACAAGTCTTATCTATTTGAGTTATATTTGAACTTTCTTTCTACGATGTTTAGTTTTTGAACGGTGACCCTTAATTGATCGTGAGTGATTTCGAAAAATTCAGAAAAATTCAGGATTTTCAATGAGTGTGTATTGCGGAATGTTCGCGCAGCACCAACTGGCAGAGTGGGGGAGCCTGAAAAAAACTCTCCGAAAATGTTTCTTTAGATGACGATCCTAGCCACAGATTTCACACTACAATAGTGATGTTTTCCAAGAACGTAGCCACACTTGTCTTCTGTCTGGCAACGTGTCCACTTTATCGGGAGGATGTACGGTTTTTGAATTATCTGCGTCTAACCGACACAAACTCCAGCAACTGCCCCATAAGCCCCAATGTTAAACGGGAAGAGGATTTTGGGAGAAAAGCAGAAACTGCCCTGCTTCTCTTCACGCCCAACTTCCTGCTTCACGTCACGTCACATGTTGACGCCTACCAGAGGAGGAAAAGTGGAGGCTGTTTGGAAAAGGAGGAATATTACACCTCCCTTTTAGACAGACAAGGAGGCACATTGCAGCTAAAAGGGGCTGCTGACAAGAAGTGGAGGAAAGAGAAGGGGTGGCTTCGAACCAGCGACCAAGGTCACCTCTCCGCTTCCTCCTCGAGGTTCTGAGTCAAGCGTGAAAGTTGTGAATATTAAAATTATTAACAACAGGAGATAATTTATTAATCTCTCTGTGGAGCATCGCAGGATCTGATATCACCGTGTTGGTGTCGTGCCAGGATCGTCGTAATTAAAGTCGCTCCAGGATCACTGAAACTGACCGCTGGTGTTTTGTAGAGCTGAGAAAGTTTTCGTCTCAAACACGTGTTTAAATGTTTTATCGTGACAGAAACCTGAAAAGAAATCTTTTATCTCTGGTAAACAATAAATGAACAGTAAGATAATTTGGTCCAAACGGTCCGTTGAGTGGGAGTCCTGTCTGCAGCCGCTGCTCCAAGAATCGGTTTTGTTGTAAGATGAAAAAGATTCACATGTCGTCCGGGGAGAAAGGAACAAGATGAAATCATCTAGTGCCCAACAAACCAAGCCGCTAAAAGCTGTAAGTTTCTGAATCCAATTTCTGTATAAAAAAAACAGACTCAATTGGTATCAGATGGACAGAAAACCTTGAAGTCGACCTGCCCTTGAAATAAAAACCACGAGTTAGTAAGAAAAATGAGCCGTTTCAACGATGAGAGTTTAATATAGCATCTTTGATTTTTGTAGATCTTCGCTGTAAATATTTACAACGAAATATGCTTTTTAAAGAAGTTATATTTGAAGATCTGTCTTATTTTCTTCTGTCGAACCAGATAACGTCTAGATGTGATAGAAGAACGTACATTTCTGCAAAACCACAGATGAGTTCGAGCTCTACGTTTCTGTTTGTTGCAGATTTATGTTTGTTCACGTTACAATTTCCTTCTCTCTCGTCGGTTTAGACACAGAAACCACTCGGTTAGGGTTTGGTTTGCCTTAAAAAAAACGTGTTCTGCTGCAAGAAACGGCCTCGTGACGGCTTGAATTCTGGTTTTGGTCGCCACAAACACATCTAAAAACATCCAGTGACGTTTAAAAAATGCAGAAATTGCCTCGGACGTCTCACAGTTTGCTGCTGCTGCTGCAAACATTAACAGCAAATACACCATTAATAAAGTAATTAATCCAGCGTATACGCTTTAATCATCAGTCTGATTTGGTCATCGTTCTAATTTCTCTTTCCAACTTCGCCGGAGAGAGAAACCCGAGCGGAGGGACGAGCCTGAAGCTGTGAACACGTCCCGAGCTCATTTCTGTTTTCATGTGTTAAACACCGGCTGTATACAACACACACACACCCAACACACACAATACTCAGGATACACTCTCCGATGTTGTTATACTGCCAAATCGCCTCCCCGAGTCCCCAAATATCCTCCCCGCTCACTGTTTATGCCTTTAAATGAATTGTAAACGGCGTTGAGCGTCTTTATGGGCGTCCCGACGCACAAGTTTTCTGCAAAACAGCACTTTAGTCGCCGACGCTCTCGGCTGATACCTGAGATGGAATCTGAGCCTGACGGCATCGATCGGCTCGACGGTAACTCCTGAATGTAATCAAAACACGATCCGTCGTCGTGGCGGCGCGTTTATCAGCTGACTGACACCCGAGCGAAGCCTCCAGCGTGCACGAGTGTGTGTTTTTAAAGAGGAGGGAGGCGAGGGCTTCGTGTCCGCGGCCTGTCAGTCGATGCATGTTGTTTGTTCAGGTAGGAGCCTATTACACATATCGCTGCTCCATCACAATACGCTCTTAAGAAGCAGACGAGCCGACCGGCAGGAAAAAAAGAGACGAGCTGACTCCCTCCGACTGACGGAGCGGCGGATTTACTCCCCGAGTTTTGCAAAACCTGACCGCCGTAACCGCCCCGAGGACTCGGGGAAGCGGTTTGTAGGTGGTGCCGAGCCTGAAACGGCGGAAATACAGGCGAGCGTGGGATATTAAATTTATCATGTTCTAAGCCGTGTGTCATCAAACATTCATGCGCTGTAGCCTGGAGGATATTATGCAACTCGCTGAAAGGTTAGACCTCGGACAAGCGGTCTGTAACGAGGCCGAGCGCGGGCGGCTGACCAATAAGCTGCGAGAGCCTGTTAATGTTTGTGTGTGTGTGTGTGTGTGTGCTCGTCGTCTTGAGATCCTCACACATCATTTAAGTCCAGAAAAACAACAGTCACACACACACACACACACAACCATTCCCACAGCGGTGTCATTACAGAGGCTCATTATCAAAATCAATTCAATTAAAGGCTGTAATTGCCGGAGTGAAACCCAAATGCTATCGCAAACAGGGCTGAAGGAAGGCAAACCTCATCGATGCACACACCCTCCCCGTGTGTGTGTGTGTGTGTGTGTGTGTGTGTGTGTGCTCTTATTTAACGAAAGAAATATTAATCGCTTGTTTCAAATTAACTTCCCTAACCCCTCTTTTCTCTCCGAGTTGGTGGCGGCGTTTAAGCATATTGATTTTTCCCGCGGAGGAGGGAGGGAGGAGGGAGGCCGTAAACGCAGGCCAACTATGTTAAACACTCGGAGTAGTTAGCGAGGAGACGCCACGCCAAATCCCTCAATCATCCCGCTCACACACACACACACACACACACACACACACACACGGATGCTCGCGCGCCGGGTTAATTGTTTACCGAGCTAAATGAAGTGGGGATAATGTAGGCTAACTGCGCGCTAAGCGGCCGCTAAGACGAGGGGATATTGTAAAGGACAATTTGATTTATGGCGCTGTTTGTTTGCTGAGAGTTAAAGTCACTCTTTATCTGCGCCGAGGTGTTTGAAAGTGTGTCGAGTGTGTGTTTTACCGAGAGGAGGAACAACACCTGAGGTTTACCTGCAGGTGTCACTGAGGATTCAGAAGGACGTGAGGCGGAGATGGAAGTGTGTTTTTTAAATATTAGTTTGCTGGAAAGAAGATTTTATCCTCCATCATGTAGCTTTTTTTTGCTATAACTAATGGAGGCTGTTGAAGAAGACAGATTGGACGTCGATTTGTGAGAAAACGACACCACTTACGTCACGTAAGATGATTTGATGATGTTATTTAACACTGAAGCCACTTTGTTCGACTCCTCCTTCCTTCCTTCCTTTCTTTCCTTCCTTCCTTTCTCTCCTCCTTCCTTCCTTCCTTCCTTCTCTTTCCTTCCTTCCTTCCTCTCTTCCTTTCTTTCTTCCTTCCTTCCTTCCTTCCTTCCTTTCTCTCCTCCTTCCTTCTTTCCTTCCTTTCTTTTTCCTTCCTTCCTTCCTTCCTTCCTTCCTTCCTTCCTTCCTTCCTTCCTTTCTCTCCTCCTTCCTTCTTTCCTTCCTTTATTTCTTTTCCCCTTCTTTTCTTCCTTTCTTTTTCCTTCCTTCCTTCCTTTCTTCCTTCCTTCCTTCCTCTCTTTCTTTCTGTCTTCCTTCCTTTCTCTCCTCCTTCCTTCCTTTCTTTTCTTCCTTCCTTCCTTTCTCTCCTCCTTCCTTCTTTCCTTCCTTTATTTCTTTTCCCCTTCTTTTCTTCCTTTCTTTTTCCTTCCTTCCTTCCTTTTCTTCCTTCCTTCCTTCCTCTCTTTCTTTCTGTCTTCCTTCCTTTCTCTCCTCCTTCCTTCCTTTCCTTCCTTCATTCCTTTCTCTCCTCCTTCCTTCCTTTCCTTCCTTCCTTCCTTTCTCTCCTCCTTCCTTTCTTTCTCTCCTCATTCCTTCCTATCCTGCCTTCCTTCCTTTTTCTCCTCCTTCCTTCCTTCCTTCCTTTTTTAATTTTTCCCTTCTTTTCTTCCTTTCCTTTTCCTTCCTTCCTTCCTACCTTCCTCTCTTTCTTTCTGTCTTTCTTCCTTTCTCTCCTCCTTCCTTTCTTTCTCTCCTCATTCCTTCCTATCCTGCCTTCCTTCCTTTCCTTCCTTCCTTCCTTCCTTCCTTCCTTCCTTCCTTGACACACTAAAGACTAACACTCACAGAGTCTCTGATAATCTGATGATGTTATTTAACACTGAAGCCACTTTGTTCGACTCTTCGCTAAGTCAACGAGCATCTTGACCGAACAATTCATCTCAAAACTCAAGGCTGTCGATGATGTTTGGTATTTTCTTCAGACATGCAGGGAATTTGCCGTCATTCAGTTAGCGGTTGAAAATGTGGTGCAGGTACAGATATATATATATAGGTGAGTGTTTGCAGGTGGTGGAGTGTGAACGAGGAAAGACTTCATGGATTTTGGAGAATTTGCACCGGAAGAAAAAAAAACGTAGGTGTCGTGGTTTCGACGCTGCAGGTCGGAGCTGGAGGCGGTTTAATACCTGTGAATGTCGTGAGTCATTGAAGACGACCGCCAGATGTTAGAGGGCTCTTCATCCAGATGTTAAAGGGGCAGTACGCCTGTTTCCTGCTTTCTTTTCTGCCTTTTTTGAAGGGAGAGCTTAAGTGGATTCAACAATGAAGGTGAGACGTCCTGTGTGTCACAGGTGACGATCGCCGTCTAGAGGTCACGCGTCTTCAGGGGCACCTTTGTGGTTGAGTGTGGATGTGTGTGTGTGTGTGTGTGAGAGAGTGTGTGTGTGTGGTCGGTCGTACGGTCTCGGTCACTGGTATTGAATCCCCGACTGTGAGGGCCATCTGTCTGACTTTGACCCAGCAGCTCACCGTCACACCTTCAGAGAGGAGGAGGGCGGAGAAAGTGTGTGGTCGCCGTCTGTGTGTGTGTGTGTGTGTGTGTGTGTGTGTGTGTGTGTGTGTGTGTGTGTGTGGTGTTTGGTACCGTGCAGTATGTGCACTCCCCAGTCTTTCTGGCACACACACACTCCGGTCATGTGAACTTGGCTCTCGCTTTGAAGACGCCAACTGCCGGCAAAGGGCAGACGACACACACACACACACACACACACACACACACACACACACACGTCCTATTCCCAGCGTGACGCCTCAAGTTAGTCCTCTGGGCTCCGGGACAAGCCGACCTCTGACCTTTCAAGCATCGGGGGCATTCCTGGAAGACGTCTGCCGGTCAGGAGGAGGCGACAGGATAACGTTCGCCCCGGAGCGGCAGTTAACATTTTAGGGAGCGCTTGGTTTCGTGCACTCGATGCACCAGGAGGAACTGTTTAACGGGGCTTAAGGTTTCAGGCCTGTATGGCCGGGGACAGGTAGCCGGGAGTCTCTGCTCACGATGAGGCCGTAAAGATAAAGAAGCCAGAAGGAGAGGAGGGGGGTTAGCGGGTGTCAGCTGCCGACACATAGACACCTTCACCTCAGCCAGGACGGACGGGTGATTAAAGAGGCCGTCCCGTAACTGGAAGGTCGTAAACATCCATCCTGGCTGCCCGCTGCACTCTGATCCCTCTGGTGTAATGTGGACCTTATGGTCTCGCTCGTCCCGACATAAATATCTTCGGGTGATTTAAGCTAATCTTACACAGCCACAGCTGTGACTCGTCCGGCTCGCAGACGCATTAAAGCTCAATGACTCAATGTGTTCGTATTAACGGCCAATCAGATGACGAGCGAGGAGCGTGGCGACGAACCCGCGGTGACATCTTTTAGCCTGATTGTTTGGTTTAACGGCACTTGTGCCGTGTGATTCAGTCTCTTATCGTCCATGTTTTCAGCTAACGAGCTCGAGCTGCTGCCTGTTAGCACGTTAGCAACGAGCTAGGAAAGGAAGCGGAACACGTCGCACCTTAAAGATGTTTATTTTTCAAGAGTCGGCCTTTATGTGGACACTGAAAACAGATCTACGTTTAGCAGACGGATGCTAACTGAATGCTAATGTTTACATGTGTGACCTTCCTTCCTTCCTTCCTTCCTTCCTTCCTTTCCTCCTTTCCCTCTTTCTTTCTTTCTTTCTCTTTCTTTCTTTCTTTCTTCCTTCCTTCCTTGCTTTCCTCCTTCCTTCCTTTCTTTTCTTCCTGCCTTCCTTCCTTCCTTTCCCTTTCTCCTTCCTTCCTTTCTTCCTTCCTTTCTTTCCCTCCTCCTTCCTTCCTTTCTTTTCTCTCTCCTTCCTTCCTTCCTTTCTTTCCTTTTCCTTTCATCCTTCCTTCCTTCCTTCCTTCCTTCCTTTCCTCCTTCCTTCCTTTCTTTCCTTCCTTCCATTTTCTCCTCCTTCCTTCCTTCCTTCCTTTTCTTTCTCCTTCCCCTTCCTTTCTTTACTTTCTTCCTCCATTCCTTCTTTCCTTCCTTCCTTCCTTCTTGTCCTCCTTCCTTCCTTTCTTTCTTCCTTCCTTCCTTCCTTCCTTCCTTTCCTCTCTCCTTCCCCTTCCTTTCTTACTTTCTTCCTCCATTCCTTCCTTCCTTCCTTCCTTCCTTGCTTTTCTCCTTCCTTCCTTTCTTTCCTCCCTCCTTTCTTTCTCTCCTCCTTCCTCCCTTTCTTCCTTTCTTCCTCCCTTCCTCCATTCCTTCCTTCCTTCCTTGCTTTCCTCCTTCCTTTCCTTCCTTCCTTCCTTCCTTGACACACTAATGCCTAACACTCACAGAGTCTCTGTAAACTGACGACTACATGAATGAAACAGATGCTGTTTCTTTTTTGTTTTCAGCTTCAGGAACACTTTTAAATTCGAGTGTGAGCCTCTTCTGTGCTTCGACCTCCGAGAAACGTAGAGAAATTACAATTAAGTGAACCGAACTGAGGCGAAAAAAATGAGATTTCCCTCCCCTGTAGGACAAATGAAGTAATCAAGTCTGAATTCAATTTGGACATGAATGAACCGACGATCGCCGTGGATTCTGGTTGCCGGCTCGAGAAAAAAAACTATAAATCCAGATAAATTGAAACCGTTTCGTACGCGGGTCTTGTGAGATATGACACATATTGTGGAGCGGCGGCGAGGAAAGAAGGAGTTGTAATTCCTGAACAAGTGGGACAACATGGCGGCTCGTTATTAGCCCGAGCGAGTGGTGACTTTCAGCGCGCACATTAATATGTAAATTAAATGTTAATCGATTTTCAAAGGTGTGCGTTTATCATGTGTTTTTACAGCGGCGCCCAGCGTGACTCGAGTCAATCACAGCTGAACTGTGCCGTTTGTAATAAGGCAATTCAAGTGCTCCGAAAAAAAAAATGATTAAAAAACAAATGGCGACACTTTAACTTGGAGTGCGGCGCGGATGCGTTACGAGCAGATAATAAGCTCCTTAAAGAGCGCGCAAACTTTTATAATACAACAATCAAAACATCAGTGAAATTACATTAAGTTTGTGCCGTTTAACTGTTCGGCTGCTTTGTGAAGTAATCAACTATTTTTTTTTTTCTTCCTCTCATGTTTTGAGTGGCTTCTGATGATTTCAATTACAGATTTTACCCAAAGAAATCTCAGCTCAGAGCAGAAGAAGACGAGAACAGAGGGGGTTTTTTTAGGGGGAAGAATGAGCTCGCGCAACGTAGGACGAGGCAGGTAAACAGGAAGTGGATTAAGCAGGCAGATACGTTTGTCGGGCTAAACGCCGGCGTGACGTTTTTGTTTTTTTCGGGCTCCTCTGTTCTCGCCGGAGCGCAGCGAGGACTTTTTTTCGCCGGGCTCCTGCTGAGCTGGTAATGAATGGCAGACTGCGGCCGTGGGGGCTGCCAGGCGAGAACAAAAAGCACTGTGGAATTGTGGGATGGCGGAGGAGAAGTCTCGCGTTGTGGGTCCCAGCGGGGGCTCGGCGAGATCAAACATGCCGACAGCGCCGCCCGTCCCGCCCGCCCGCCGGGCATTCTGGGTAGACGGACCTGAGGAGGAGACGCCTGTAAAGCGGACAGATTTCTTTATGAGTGTGTACCTGTGTTTGTGTGTGTGTGTGTGTGTGTGTGTTGTGCTTTTCATGAGTGAATGGCGGCGGCAGCGACGGATGCTGTCGTGGCTTTTGTGTTTTTTTTGTTTTTCGCCCGTAGAGGACAGACTTTGAAACGGATTAACGAGAACTGACTTGATGTGACTTCCAGGTTTTATTTCGCTTTGACACGACTTTCCCTCGTTTGATGTGGCTTCAACACACACACACACACACACACACACACACACACACGCCGTCCTTGTGTCGGTGATACCGTCGTGAGGCTGCAGCCTGAAGCGTTATCGACTCTTCCTGTCCGTCCGTCGTCTCCGAGCCTCTTCCCTCCTCGTGTTTCTCTCTCTGGCTCGGTTGATTTGTTGGTTCACAGTCTTTTTCTTTTACCTTCAGATTTTCCCTCCATTGTTCTTGTTCTTTCTCCCTCCTAATGGACCGAGAACATTTTTTTTACTTCCCGTATTTATTTCGTCTTTTCTCACCACAGTCGGCGTCGACATCGTTTGATTCGGGAGAACTTTGTCTGAGAAAGGACGAATACCAGATTTTTAGTTTAGTTATTTTTTATTTAAGAAGATGTACTGGGATGTTTTTAGACTTCCAGCTGACCGTTCCTCAGCGGGCTGCGGTGAATATCAGGTGTAATCCTGTAATCATGTACTGAACGAGCAGATGTGTCCAAAGAGAGTAAATAAAAAGGTTCAGTCAGTGAACGAGAACAACAGAAGGAGCTCAGAGGAGGAAACTGAGATGAACGACGCTGCAGAGCATGATGGTGTGTAACGTTCACTACGGAGGCCCTGAAGGCCCAAAAGAGACGATGTGACACCACTGAAAGGACGAGAAACTCGTATACGTATGGAGGAATTAGTGGTTCAACAGTTATTATTAACATCAACGTTATTAACATTTTAGAGCAAAAGCTGTTTTACTTTTTTACTTCCTTCCTTCGTTCTTTCCTTCTTTCCTTCCTTCCTACTTACCTTTCTTTCTTTCTTTCTTTCTTTCTTTCTTTCTTTCTTTCTTTCTTTCTTTCCTTCCTTCCTTCCTTCTTTTGTTCGTTCCTTCCTTCCCTCCTTCCCTCCTCCCTTCCTTCCTTTCATCCTTCCATCTTTCTTTCTTTCTTTCTTTCTTTCTTTCTTCATCTCTTCCTCCCTTCCTTCCTTCTTTCCTTTCTTCCTTCCTTCCTTCTTTTCTTCCTTCCTTCCTTCCTTCCTCTTTTCCTTCCCTCCTTCCTCCCTTCCTTCCTTCCATCCTTCCATCCTTCCTTTCTTTCATCCTTCCTTCCTTCCTCCCTTCATTTCTTCCCTCCTTCCCTCCTTCTTTCCTTCCTTCCTTCCTTCTTTCCTTCCTTCCTACCCTCCTTTCTTCCTTCTTTCCTTCCTTCCTGCCCTCCCTTCTTCCATTCTTCCTCTTTCCTTCCTCCCTTCCTTCTTTCCATCCTTCTTTCCATCCTTCCTTCCTTCCTTCCTCCCTTCCTTCCTTCCTTCTTTCCTTCCTTCCTTCCTTCCTTCCCTCCTTTCTTCCTTCTTTCCTTCCTTCCTTCCCTCCTTCCCTCCTTCCTTCCCACCTTCCTTCCCTCCTTCCCTCCTTCCTTTCTTATATAGTCCTTTGCACAAAAATTCAAAGTGTTCACTGATCGCAGTTTTGTTATTTCCTTTCCATCTTTTTAGGTTTTCCCTTTTTTTCCGGTTGCTGTTTCTCTTCACTAAATTCCATTAAAATCTCTGTTCCTCTTCTTCCTTCTTCCTTTTCTTCGTCACTGAAGCTTCTCTTCTCTTTCTCTTTATTTCTTCACCCGTGTTATTTGTAGAACCGTGCGACTAAATGCATCACAAACCACCGAAACTTTCAAATTCACCTTTTTCTTTTCTTTCTTCCTTTTTACTGTCGTCTTTTCTTTCTCCCTGTAATTTTTCTGACACTCCTTCTTGCGTTTCTGCCTGAATTTCAAACTATAACTATGATTATTTTGTTTCTTTATCATATTTCTGAGGGTCGTCAGTCTTCTATCTGTCTTTGTTTCTCCCCCGTCACCATCGGCCGCCCCATCAGGCAGGTTTGGGAACTAACCAACGGACGGACTAGGTGTGTGTGTGTGTGTGTGTGTGTGTGTGTGTGTGTGTGTGTGTGTGTGTGTGTGTGTGTGTCTGGGACAGGTCTGTTGAGACAAAAAAAGAAGAAGAAAATGGCAGAGAGTGAGGATGATAAGGACGAGAGCAAGAGAGGGAGAGAGGGGTTGGGATAAAGGTGTGTGATAGAATTGGAAGATCAAAGCCTTCTGTCACAGCGCGACTGAGCCCAGGGGCATTATGGGTAAGGCAGGGCGCGCACGGACTCGCACGGACACGCACACACGCGCCGGCGCACACACTCGCGGCTGGTATTTGACTCTGAGTGTGATTGATACCGGGCTAGATTTGGAGAATCACTGTCATTCGTCTCTCCGCAGATCAAACAGCCACATAATCTCCCATAAAGGAAAGAGAGATGGAGGGAATAAAAAAAAAGGGGGGGACAGAAGACGAGGAGGAGGAGGAGGAAGGAGAGGGAGAGAGAGGGAGGTGACAAAGCCTCCTCATCTGTGAAGTGTTTTCCATAAAAGACGACCCGCCACCCTTAAAAACACATCCATCATTCAGCTCCGTTAAACTGCGTCTCGGGCCGATCGGAGAGAGAAAGATCCGCCGTCTGAGAGGACGGATTCAAATCTGAGTGTTACACCGGCTGTAAACATGTAATCTAGATCTCAAATTCTCCAAAAAACCTACACGAACGCAGACTGACGTCGATCTGGATCATGTTTCTGATGGATGTCTTTTAAAGATCGGCCTCGTTATTAAAAGAACAGTTTCCACAACCGAAAAAAAAACATAAGATGACTCCGTAGAGCTCGTCCGGCCTAATCCAAGATCCCAAGAAAGATCGGAAACACTTTAAAAGCTAATGAGGAGCAGCAAGAAGACCAGACAATCTGACAAAGAGCAAAGTTTAACCCTAAAAATTACCCAAGATGGTCAAAGTGTAACCACATCAGTTGGAAGTCAACGGAGCAAAAAATCTGAAATTCTTGGATTTCTTCCACCTGAGTTCAGACTGTCAGGTGCAACCGTCTGTCAAGAGCAGCAAAAACCACAGATAAGTTAAACTGGATGTTTCTTTAGGTTGAATTTGCACTAAAACAGCTTGGTTAGGGTCAGAAGACATCGTGCTTTGGCTTCAAATTGGTCGTCACGCTAACCGCCGGAGACGGTCCGACTTCCCGTGACGAATGGCTGGTTTTGGTCGCCACAAAATGACACTCACAATATCCGTACGCTCGGTTTTGTGGCCACAGGAATGGCTTGAAATATCCGAAAGTGTCCTTGAAGACGCCAGCTGATGTGACTCGAACTGACGTCGGCCGTTTGTATTAATTCTGGAAAATAAAAACAAGAAATAGTCGTAAATAAAGTGACGTATATCCTGACCCTCATCTTTTCAACCACTGGATGTGATGTCATTAAGTCGACCATGTGTTCGTGTTGGTCGCCGGCTAGCTTAAAGCTAGTTAGCTTAACAGGTTTTAGCACGTAAACGTATATTAAGAAACATCAGGCTGCTACGACTTGATGTTTTTTCTTCTTCCTCTTCTTCTTTTCTTTTTATTATTCTCGTCCCTCATCTGCAGATGTTTGTGAACACACTGTGAATTCCAACTGACCAATTAACCGCAAAGTCACCAGACTCCCTTGACAAATTGTGCATTTTTGAGAGTTTTTGAGTGAGGTGAGAGTTTTGAAACTTTGCAAAACAGCTGATGCTAATTTCTGAAGCATCCATCCCTTTTTTGTAAATTCGGCATTGAATGCAACACATGAAGATGTTTCTTTACCTGTGAAAAGTGGCAGTGTTTGTTGGCATCGCTGTAGCAGAGTGCGTCCTACCTGCCAACATTCAGCAGCTTTGTTGATGTCTGATATCTCCATTTACACAAAGTTTATGAAAGAAGACGACATTTTATTGGCAGCTAACATGTCAAATTTTACAAATACTCAAAAAATAACAGTGAACAGTCACCATCTTCTTCACAGCTTCCCCAGACTCCCTCTAGAAATCACTCAATTTTGAGCGTCGTGGTGTTCGGAGCAACTTTAGGAACTTTGCCTTCTTGTAAATTCGTCAGTAATTGACAGCCAACATGTCAAATATTTGTCCCTCTTGCTTGTATTCTTTCTTCCTGTTGTTCTTTAACTTCTCTGGTGTTGTTGGCAAATTGGCAAAGTGCTCCAGGCGCCTTCTGGACTGGAGTTTAGTTTGTTTTTTTTAAGGGCTGAGCCAGATTTGTGTCTCGCACAGAAGAAAAAAAACAACTGAATATTAAATCTGCCTGTGTGAGAATAAATGTTTCCGCGAGACACCTGAAATAATAACTGTTAGTGCGTTTAGTGTGTTTAAAACATTTTGTCTCTCCGTTCTGTCTCCACAGATGCACCACCCGATTCAAATGAAACCTGCAGACAGTGAGAAATCTAACGGTGAGTGCCACACACACACACACAGTATCACACACTCATGCATCAATAGCCGTTTTTGAATTTGCTCGGTAATAGCTGCCTCACCCGAGTGTTTGCTCGCTGCAGACTGGGGGAAAAGATGAAGACAGAGCGAGGGGATGGGGGGGAAACACTAATATATAAATATATTTTTATATGTGCGATGAATTATTAAGGTGCTTCGGAAGGAGGTCAGCGAAAGTTGAATGGTTTTGTCCCGGTGCTGAACCCGCCTCGCTCCCCCGCGGCTGCTCGCTCATACAAACATGCTTGTCGGCGCCCTCACGCACATTCTCTCGCACGCTTTAAAGCATCCATCACACGGCCGCCGTCACACGCCTCGTCCTCGGATCACCTCGTTTTTTCCCGACTACATATTGCGGCTCCAGCTGTGAATTGATTTCCTGCGCCGAGCCTCCTCCTCGTTCTGACGCGGAGGAGGCTGCTGGGAGTTGGAAGCGTCGGGCTGCCTTTTAAGGATGTGACCGGCGTCGCTCTATATTTCTCTGATTGTCAACGAATCTCATGAAAAGATGACACCAAGAGAGTGGCTGTTGAGCGATGAATATTTTACACACGGCTGCAAAATACCCTGACTCCTTGTTAAAGGGATATTCCGGTGTAAGTTTAATCCTTGACACCGAGTAAGACTCCCCCTCGAGAGGTCAAGTTAGCTGACCGCTAGCTTAGCTAGTTTTAGCAACCTCAGAAAAGACCGCACGATAACAATACACTGCAGCTTATGTCTCCAACTAGAAACCGCCATCAAAAAGCCACAATTAATGGTGAGAACAGCAGCAAACTTCAGCAACAGTACATGTACAGTCCCAGCACACAGTACGAAGCATCAAACATCTGCTAGCTTTGCTGGATTTGTATTAAAAACACAGCTCAACTCACCCTCTCCTCCAGCAGCCTGCCTGTGTGGGGAAGCCCTGACGAGTCGATTACCGAGTGCAGTAGATTTCTGCAGCTCAAGGATGAAAATGTCTGATTATTACTCCATTGAACGTTCCGTTATTTTCCCTGTCAGCTGACTCGGAAAATAAGGACTGAGCGTTCCATGGAGTAATAATCAGACATTTTCATCCTTGAGCTGCAGAAATCTACTGCACTCGGTAATCGACTCGTCAGGGCTTCCACACACAGGCAGGCTGCTGGAGGAGAGGCTGAGTTGAGCTGTGTTTTTAATACAAATCCAGCAAAGCTAGCAGATGTTTGATGCTTCGTACTGTGTGCTGGGACTGTACATGTACTGTTGCTGAAGTTTGCTGCTGTTCTCACCATTAATTGTGGCTTTTTGATGGCGGTTTCTAGTTGGAGACATAAGCTGCAGTGTGTTGTTATCGTGCGGTCTTTTCTGAGGTTGCTAAAACTAGCTAAGCTAGCGGTCAGCTAACTTGACCTCTCGAGGGGGGAGTCTTACTCGGTGTCAAGGTGTGTTAGACCATGGATTAAACTTACACCGGAATATCCCTTTAAGAGTATAACGGTCTCGCCACCACAAACATCTGCAGAACGTCGTGACTTCTCGTTCATATTATCCAGTTTTGTTGCCACAAACACATCTGCAAAATGTCCTGACGTCTCGTTAAAGAGGATGTATAGTTCTGTTTCTGTCTGAGGCTCTCAGCTGCAGGAACATCTTTAAAACAGAAAGTCTGCTGCTCCTTATTTCTTCATAATTTTCAAATTATTAAAGTCTTCAGTTTGAATTTGTGAGGTCTTACTTGCTACAAATATTTAATCTCATTTCTAGCATTCCTGATGTGAACCTCACACTGTCTCTTCACTTCTTTACTTGCACTTACCTTTTGGTAAAAGCAGTTTTTACCAAATGTTACCCGGAGCATCTTCAGCCTCTGTAGTCGAAGTCAAACGTGAGCATCATCTCAAGGAGGGAATTTGACTTTATTTGATTGCTTCAAAGTGTGCGTGACCTTTCAATCATGGCGGCTCTGCAGAAGCAGAGGGAGGTGGAGCTGCGTTCCAGCCGTCTGTCAACATCTCCCTCACCTGCACCGTCGAGTCCTGAGAGGGAGAAATGAATAATCTCTCTGGAATTAGAAATATCATTTCTCCAGCTGACATTAAAGAGACACCTTTGAGCCTTGACCCGACCCGTCCTGCAGCACCATGACCCACCGAACTCATAAAGTCAAGTGTCGCTTCATATTTGATTGGATAAAATGTCAGAGCAACTGCCAGAATATGTTTCGGTTGCAGTTTTGTTGCCAAAATGTCCTGACTTCTCATCAAAGATATCTGGTATGGTTTGCCACAATTACAGCTGCAAGATGTCCCGACTTCTCGTTGAAAATATGCAGCTTTGTCGCCACAAACAGAGACGCCAAATGTCCCAACTTGACGTTAGAAATATCTAGTTTCGTTGCCACAAACACGATTGGAAAATGTCCCGACTTCTCATGAAAATAGTTGCTTTGTTGCACAAAACATGTCTGCAACATGATACGACTTGTCGTAATATCTAGTTTCGTTGCCACAGTCGAAGCTGCAGAATTTCCTGACTTTTCGTTTAAAATATCCAACTTCGTTGCCACAAACACAATCAGAAAATGTCCTGACTTCTCATGAAAATATTGGTTTTGTTGCCACAAAAACAGCTGCAACATGTCCCGACTTCTCGTTGAAAATATCCAGCTTTGTCGCCACAAACATAGACGCCAAATGTCTCGACTTCTCTTTTAGAATAGTTGCTATGTTGCTCAAAAGAGATGTTAGAAATATCTAGTTTCGTTGCGACGAACACGATTGGAAAATGTCCCGACTTCTCATGAAAATAGTTGCTTTGTTGCACAAAACACGTCTGCAACATGACGCGACTTGTCGTAATATCTAGTTTCGTTGCCACAGTCGAAGCTGCAGAATTTCCTGACTTTTCGTTTAAAATATCCAACTTCGTTGCCACAAACACGATTAGAAAATGTCCCGACTTCTCATGAAAATTTTGGTTTTGTTGCCACAAAAACAGCTGCAACATGTCTCGACTTCTCGTTGAAAATATCCAGCTTTGTCGCCACAAACATAGACGCCAAATGTCTCGACTTCTCATCAACAATATCTGATTTTGTCACCACAAATATGACTGCAAAATGTCCTGACATCTTGTTAAAAATATTGGTTTTGTTGCCTCGAACACGGCTGGATATTGTCCTGACTTCTCATTTAAAATAGTTGCTGTGTTGCTCAAAACAAGTCTGCTAAATGTCCCAACTTGTCGTTAGAGATATCTAGTTTTTTGCCACAAACACGATTGGAAAATGTCCCGACTTCTCATTAAAATATTGGTTTTGTTGCCACAAAACACGTCTGCTACATGTCCCGACTTCTCGTTGAAAGTATCCAGCTTTGTCGCCACAAACTTAGACGCCAAATGTCCTGACTTCTCGTCAACAATATCTGATTTTGTCACCACAAACACGGTTGAAAAATGTCCTGACTTCTTCTTGAAAATACAGATTTTGTTGTCTCGAACACGGCTGGATATTGTCCCGACTTCTCATCAAAGCTCGCGGCGTTGTTTCCAACGACAAGACATTTAAATACTTCTAATCTGAACAGTGTTTCACGTTAACCAGAGGTGGTGAAACAGCTCCCGCAGTGTCACAGGAACATGTTGTTTTACTTCACTGTGTCTGAAACGTCGAGTTTACAAGGTCTGAATTTTGTCGCTCTGGTGTTTCAATCCGTTTTAATTGGTTTCATTTTGATGCAGCAGCGGAAACGTTCAGTGTAATTTGTCAGGTTCATTATGTTCTGTGATATTTAGTCGAGGCAGATTTGAAAAAAAACTAAACGACGATGTTGTTAAAGTTGTGTTCAGCGGGAGAACTGAACAACCAGCCGGTGTCAACATCTCATTCGGTTTTTATTTTAAGGTTCTGCTCAGTTACTCAGTTTGGAGGGTCGGTTCAACCGGACTGTAAAAACACGTCTCGTCTCTGCAGAGTTTTAGTTTCTAGTTGAAGTTTGAAGCACAGTGGGATTATGAAACGACAGACAGACGCCTGTACAGTCTCGAGAGCCGACTCATCTTTGGTGGTCAAGTGACGGCAGTTTTTTTTAAATCTCCTTCAGCAGATTGCACGCAGATGCTCACTGCCTTCAAATCGATCAGGAAAATCTGCAGGTTTATTAACTAACCCCTTAATAAACCCTCTGAAAACAGAAGGACGGCTCTTCTTTCTGTCCACTGTACGCTGTGGAAGTTTATCAAGGTGAATGTCGAGGCTGTCGGTGAAGTTTTAGAAGGACTCTCGGCCTCACTTTGTAAATCCTCCGTGCGATAATATTTCAAGATGTTTGCCACTAAAGGCCGGCACACACTGGCTCCGACATCGGACGTCTGAAGCGTTTGGAGAGAGTCGGACGAGTTCGGGAGCTGCTCTGTTCGGTGTGTTCAGCTGTATCAGGACGCGTCTGATCCGACTGAACATGCGAAGTCGGCCGTCTGAGGTTGGACGCCGTCGGATACTCTGATTGGTTGTTAGCTAGCTGTTCAGTGACCATTCTGATTGGCGGTGTGCCAGCGAATCAGCGCGGCGTGTGGGAGGGGCGGCGGAAGTGACGATGGTAAACAAACCACATAAACAGAGACGGCACAGAGTTACAAACAACACTTCACCGTTCGTTATTTTGGGGATAAACCAACGTATGTTTGGAAGCCATGGCTGTGTGGACCGAGGACTTTGAGGAGCAGCTGGCTGCCCTGGTGGAAGAGAGACCACCGTAATACGACATCACGCAAGTAATGCTGAGCTAACGCTGTGTGTGCTTTGTTCTGATAAGCTACAGTCCGCACTCCGCTCTGTCATTTCCTGTTTTCATGTTTTGGGTGACTGGCACGAGACTAGCGCCACCCGATGTTTAGGAGACTTTCATTGGCAGAACGTATACGCTGCTGTGTAGCCGGGGCGGTGTGTTTCAATGTGACTTTTCTACCGAACGGATCCGACGGAGTGGTCGGAGAAGGAAGTCGTCGGAGCCGGTGTGTGGGGGCCTTAAAATGTCCCGGAGATACAATCTGTAGTTAATCCTGAGACCTCATGTGAAACTCTGATATCAATATCGATGTTTTTCGTTTGTTTATTTAGATTTTTGTCATTTATCCCCCGTCTGTGCTGAAGAAATCTGAATTTTAACTAAATAACTGATCTGTTTGTTTATTATCTGGGAGCTTTTTCCCCAAATCTACGACATAAGGACGGAGTGAACGGATGTGAAGCACACTGAGGCGATGCGATGTGTGATTTTCGTGGTTAAATAGATGAAACTGTCTCGACTTGCGTTGACTCGACGCTGATGAATCGATGCATCATTTCCCATTTCGAATCTATCGTCTGCAGCAGATATCTGAACATTTTTTTGAAATTCTTTGCATGACTGAGTGAGAAAATGTTTGCGTGACCCGACCTCTTAAAGCTGAGTAATTGAGCAGAATATGAAAAATGGATTAAAATCAGCTGCAGGTGAGACTCAGAAAGACTCTCCATCACGGCGGCGTCCTTCCGTCCTGACACGCGGACGATTGAGGAGCATCATAAGCCACCTGCTGCATCGCCGTCCACCGCGGGGCGAGTACAATAAAGCGACAGCAGCCAGCGAGGCCGGGGAGGAATCCTTATAAAAGCCATCATCCGCTCCACTGAAATATGGCGAAAGAGGACTTTATAAGACATAACCGTCAGGGTAACGACGGCGGAACTTAATAAAGCAGCCGCCACTCGCAGCCGGAGCGGTGAAATATAGAGCGGGCCGTACGTAACGTATCCATCCACTTAATGGTAATGACCTTTAATAAACCCAGTGTTAGAGTCGCTGTAACAGTGACGGATGGCCGCTCGGAGGTTTATTAGTTTAGTCAGTGGAGGAGACAGAAGAAGAAGAAGAAGAAGAAGACGAGGAGGAGGTGAACGTTATTGGTCGATCTCGTGCAGCTTTCTTTTCTTGCTCGTGATGTGCTGAAAGCCCAACTCCTGCTCCAATTTATCCCAGAATGCAAAGCTGACTCCAGATCATCCCAAATGTCCCGACTTCTTGTTGAAAATATTGGTTTTGTCGCTACAAACATAGACGGGTCATTCCATGAAATCGGTGCCTTTTGTGTCCCCAAGAAATTATCAGTCGTAAAATTACAGTAACGACAAACAAAGATGTAATTTGAAAATATAACATTACCATGTCTTCTCTCCTCAATAAAACATCAAATTAAAATCAATTAAATGTTATTTTAAATAATAAAAATGATTTTTAAGCTGATGAGGGTGAGGTTTTTGGCCTGTCCCTCACTGTTGTTGGTGTACGTCAGCAGGACTTTTAATTTGTAAAATGTTGGCAAAATGTTAAAATGTTCACATTTACATATTGTTTTAAGTATGATCTTATTGTGAAACAGTGTTTTTGGTAAAAATATATATTAATTGTAATAAATATTTACCAATTTATCGGTGTCCCCTAATTTTATGTCAACCCTGTTACCCTAACCAAAAAACCCTATCAAAATAACGGTACATTCTAGATTTGACATGATTTACAGGAGGTTGTATATGAAATTCCACAGCTGAGATGGCTCAATATAATTTCTTGTCATTTTAAACTGTCTTTAATTCCTGGTTACTGAAAAAATAGCAATTAAATATAATTTAAATTTTAACTTTTCAAAGTTGAAAAGGCACCGATTTCATGGAATGACCCAGACGCCAAACGTCTCGACTTCTCGTCAACAGTATCTGCTTTTATCACCACAAATATGGTTGCGGTCTGACGGAGGTGAACGTTATTGGTCGATCCCGTGCAGCTTTCTTTTCTTTTCTTGCTGTGTGTGATTCTTCCTCTTTCTCAATTCCTGCTCCAATTTATCCCAGAATGCAAAGCTGACTCCAGATCATCCCAAATGTCCCGACTTCTCGTTGAAAATATTGGTTTTGTCGCTACAAACATAGACGCCAAACGTCTCGACCTTTCGTCAACAGTATCTGCTTTTATCACCACAAATACGGCTGCGGTCTGACGCGGAGGTGAACGTTATTGGTCGATCTCGTGCAGCTTTCTTCTCTTTTTTTTGCCGTGTGTGATTCTTTCTCTTTCTCAATTCCTGCTCCAATTTATCCCAGAATGCAAAGCTGACTCCAGATCATCCCAGAGCCGGCTTTATGGGTCTTATCGCCCGGGCGCCGCCTGCTCGCCTGCCTCGTCCAAAAAAAAAACAGAAAACAGTCAATTGTAACGATATCTCCTCTCTTTCTTTTCTATCGACACAGAGTAAATTAATTACATTGCTGTTAGACTTGTGGTAATCTTCCTCTGGAGTGATGCTCGCACACACACACACACACACACACACACACACTCACACACACTCTCACGCTGTGTACAAAGGAGTTAGAGCGCTCTGAAACAACACTTATCTTGGCAGCGTATCCCGACGGTTTGTTTTTTAAACACACAAACAATTCAAACGGCAAAATAAACAAGTGCGCTATTGATTTCCCAGAGTGCAACAGACCGCTTATCTCTTTCGCCTCGCGGTAAGAGCTGACAGTTTCCTCATTAAAAATGAATTGGATTAGCATTACATTGAACGCGGTGGGAACACATCAACACACACACACACACACACATATTGTGTTTTTTTCTCGCGGAGAGGATTTCGCTCTCAGCCGAGTTCACACCTCAAAAGTTTTCTCACCGTTACCTGCAGCCGGCTCACATTCCTCGACGTTGCATCCCGAGGAGGAGGGATTGTGTCAGCGGAGGAGGAGGAGGAGGAGGAGGAGGAGGAGGAGGAGGGGGGAATCCATGAGGGAGACGGAGGGGGGAGGAAGAGGGTGAGAGAGGACGAGCCGGAGAGTCTCAGCGAGCAGTCGGTGTTGAAGTGATAATGAGACATTGATCAGAGCCTCGCAGATGGCATGATGAAATACATGAACTCTGTCTGTGTTCATCTCTCCCCCACTGTCTTTTTCTTTTCTGTCTCTGACTGTTTCTTTTGATTGGTGTTTTGTTCTGTCTCATTCCATTTTTCCACATTTCTTGTTTTTTTTTGTGTTTTTTTTTTACTGTTTTATCTTTTTTTCTAGTTTCTTTTTCAGTTCTCTTTGTTCTTTTTGTCTTCGCTACTTTCAGTTTAACGTCATTGTTGTATCTGGTAGAAACAGTGGATTCCGGTGCTGGTGCTGGTTTAAAGGAATAGTTCACCATTTTAGGGACTATACACAACTTTCATGTGGTTCACTTTAATGCAGATTACATGTTTGGGCTCTTTTTAACCTGCCAGTTTTATCAGCAAATGTTTTTTGAACACATTGTGCATTTCAACTGATCGAGTAACCGCAATGTCACCAGACTCCCTTTACAAATTGTGCATTTTTGAGAGTTTTTGAGTGAGGTGAGACTGTTAAACGTATATTAACAAACATCAGGCTGCTACGACTTGATGTTTTTATTTCTTCCTCTTCTTCTTTTCTTTTTATTATTCTCGTCCCTCATCTGCTGATGTTGGCAGCAGATGTTTTTGAACACATTGTGCATTTGAACTGATCGAGTAACCGCAATGTCACCAGACTCCCTTTACAAATTGTGCATTTTTGAGAGTTTTTGAGTTAGGTGAGACTTCACAAACGTTGCAAAACAGCGACCGCTAATTCTAAATCATCCGTGCCTTTTTTTTGTAAATTCGGCATTAAATGCAGCACATTAAGATGTTTCTTTCCTTGTGAAATGTGACAGTTTATCTTGGCATTGCTGTACCAGAGTGCATCCTACCTGCCAACATTTAGCAGCGTTTTGATGTCTGATATCTGCATTTACACAAAGTTTATGAAAGAAGACGACATTTTATTGACAGCTAACATGTCAAATTGTACAAATACAGTGAATAGTCACCATTAAACACAACTTATTTGGTGCCCTCACCCAGACTCCCTCTAAAAATCGCTCAATTTTGAGAGTTGTGGTGTTCGGAGAAACTTTAGAAACTTTGTGAAACGGTCTCCGTGATAAATTCATGATTATCCGTGCCTTCTTGTAAATTCGGCATTAAATGCAGCACATTAAGATGTTTCTTTCCTTGTGAAAAGTGTCAGTTTATCTTGGCATTGCTGTACCAGAGTGCGTCCTACCTTTGTTGATGTCTGATATCTGCATTTACACAAAGTTTATGAAAGAAGACGACATTTTATTGACAGCTAACATGTCAAATTGTACAAATACAGTGAATAGTCACCATTAAACACAACTTATTTGGTGCCCTGACCCAGACTCCCTCTAAAAATCGCTCAATTTTGAGAGTTGTGGTGTTCGGAGGAACTTTAGAAACTTTGAAAAGCGGTCTCCGTGATAAATTCATGATTATCCGTGCCTTCTTGTAAATTCGGCAGTAATTGCAAAACATTAAGCTCTTTCATTCCTTGTAGAAAGTGTCAGCTTGTTAAGCCTCGCCCAGCGAAGAGCGATAAGTGGCTCTTATCTGCGAACGTTTAGCAGCTGTTTGATGTCTGATTTCACAATTCACACTAGATTTATGAAAGAATCAACATTCATGGACCGTAAACATTACACATTTTTACAAACACAGTAAACAGTGAGCAATATATGCTACTTCTTTGTCACCCGTGGAGAAAGTCCCCAGACTCCCTTTGAAAATGTCTTAATTTTGTGAGTTGTTGAGTTGGGAGACACATAATGAACTTTGTGAAACGCTGTCTCTGACAAATTCTTAACTATGTGGGCCTTCTTGTAAATTCGGCTAACGTTATATCAATCTGATCACTAAGTACGGATGTTAATACCAGGTTTGAACAGGGCCAGAGGGAAACAGCTGGCTCTGTGCAAAGTACAGCACCTAGTTAGGGTGTCTGCAGGTTCTTAAAGGGTCTCAGATGTCCTTAGGTCTTAAAAGTCATTAATATGTCTTAAATATGAAATCGTTAGATCTTTATTGCCCCTTTTACCACCATTTAATTTAATTTTATCAATATCGGTGAAGCTCTTCTGCCTGAAAGTCCATAAATCTTTAAACCTGCCACCACCTCGAACAAGTGTCTTCATACTTTCACTTACCTGTTGGCGAAATGCAGATTAACCGAACTCACTCTAATAACCATTTTCCTCCTGCTACACTAAATATATATCACTTAATTTTATATTTCTTGTGATACTTTGTCTTTTTCGTTTTAGATTTGGTGTAAAATTGTGTTGAAAAAGTCTTTGTAAGCATTAAATTTATAAGTCTGATACACGTAGACACCCTGTCAAGCTAACTCCTGCATTGTTTCCCCTGTTTTTAATCAGTACCAAAAGGAAAAGTGTTACTCCTCTGTGTATTTAAGCTGTAAAAGTCGTCTGAAGTCTCCGTTTCTGTTCTTCTTCTGCAGCGGTTGAAGACAGGAAGTTGTTCATCGGCATGGTGTCGAAGAAGTGCAACGAGAACGACATCCGGGTCATGTTCTCTGCGTTCGGACAGATCGAGGAGTGCCGGATCCTCAGAGGGCCCGACGGACTGAGCAGAGGTGTGTGTGTGTCGCTCGGACTCACTTCCACACACACACACACACACACACACCGTAACGCTCCTCACCATGTGAATATTATTACCAGAGCGGCCTCCAGCAGCTGCTGCTGTTCATTGTGTCGACTCGGGTCGTGACTCAGACTCAAACCCTGTCGCTGTCTGAAGAGCTGGCTGGTTGAAGACGCTCTCTGAGCCAACGTGTCGGAGTATAAACTACTTTTTTTGAAAAGTCATTGTTTTTAAAGAAAGAAAAAGAAAAAATGCCTCTAAAAAACATCAATCCAACCCCTTTCTAGTTCGACCGCTCGTCGTGTTTTCAGGGAACTTCAAAGTATTTTTGAATAATCAGCAGCTCATTTGCATGTTTTCAACCGTGTGTGTGTTTTTCCTTTTTACTGGAAGTTTTTTCCTGAGCTGTCAATGTCAAAAGAAGACGTTTGTTTACCGTAAACTGTGGTGATTAGTGGCTTCCTGCAGCAGGAAACACTCAAACTTTTTTGGAGACGTAAACTTCAGGAGACAGTCGGTTTAAATTGCTCTGCACACTTCGGTTTATTTACCTGAAATTGTCGCGATCCCTTTTTGAGACGCTCGTCGCTTCAGATGAGCCGATTAACGAGTCCGTAAGTCTTTCATGTCGGACTTCATGATGGTAACCTGGAACGAGGTGCCGGTGACCTGACAGCGACAGTTAAACATGTTTTCTGAATCAGAGTCGACCTTGACGCGTTCATGGTCGCTGGGCAGTGACTCTGTCTTTGTCCTTCCCGGTCAGCAGAGACACCGAGAGTGTGTCAGTGTGCAGCCGGTGAGTAATCTGATGCTTCTGAATCAGGGCCGATAGTCACTGAAATGAATCAAACATCTGTCCTCTTCTGCTTCACTGTGCTCCGCGCTATGTCGTCGTAAGAGTTGGCAAATGTGGCGTCCCAGATGCCAACGCGTTCTCCGTCCCACCTCCTCAAATACAGCATCGTGGCGCTCTACCTTCCCCTCTAGCATCTCTGGCACCTGAAGCTCTGAAGACAAGTTGTAACGTCTGGTTAGACTTTCAAAATAAAGCTTGCTGACACACATTTCACAAAGAGGAGTTTCCAGAAATGACGTAAAAGAGGGCATCAAACTTAGACGCACAGGACGACTGTCCAGGTCGCCATATTTGATGCTTCAGGAAGGAGAACGGGCTGCAGATGCTGGTTCATCAAACGTAAAACAAGCTAGCAGCTGTTACCTTGTCTTTTGCGGGGATTAGGTCATTTTAAAGTCAGGCCTCTCCTCCCCACCAATATTTTGAAGGAGTACTGTTGCTGCATCCTGTGTTTAGTAACCCTTAACTAACCCTAACCCTCTAAAAGGAGGCTGTAACGTATGCCGAATTCACAAAAAGGCCCAAATGATTAAGAATTTGTCAGAAATAGCAGTTCACATAGTTTAAAAAGTGTGTCTTAACTCAACAGCTCACAAAATTAAGGGATTTTTAAAGGGAGTCTGGGAGCTTCTCCTCCTCCTGTTAATTATTCTAAACAATGATCAGATGCATGTTATCCTGGCCCTTCAAATTAATGCATTTACTTTAATTAAGTCATTATATCCTGTGTTTAGAAACCCGAATTTACAAAAAGGCCCTAATAATTAAAAATTCATCACAATAAGCACTTCACAAAGTTTATAAAGTACATCTTAACTCAATAGCTCACAAAATTAAGGGATTTTCAAAGGGAGTCTGGGGAGTTTCTCCTCCTCCTGTTAATTATTCTTAACAATGATCAGATACATGTTATCCTGGCCGTTCAAATTAATGCATTTACCTTAATGAAGTCATTATATCCTGTGTTTAGAAACCCTTAACTAACCCTAACCCTCTAAAAGGAGGCTGTAACATATGCCGAATTTACAAAAAGGCCCAAATAATTAAGAATTCATCAGAAACAGCACTTCACAAACTCTATAAAGTCTATCTTAACACAAAAGCTCACAAAATTAAGGGATTTTTAAAGGGAGTCTGGGGAATTTCTCCTCCTCCTGTTAATTATTCTTAACAATGATCAGATACATGTTATCCTGGCCGTTCAAATTAATGCATTTACCTTAATGAAGTCATTATATCGTGTGTTTAGTAACCCTTAACTAAGAAGGCTGTAACATATGCCGAATTTACAAAAAGGCCCTAATAATTAAGAATTCATCACAATAAGCACTTCACATAGTTTATAAAGTACATCTTAACTCAACAGCTCACAAAATTAAGGGATTTTTAAAGGGAGTCTGGGGAGTTTCTCCTCCTCCTGTTAATTATTCTTAACAATGATCAGATACATGTTATCCTGGCCGTTCAAATTAATGCATTTACTTTAATGAAGTCATTATATCCTGTGTTTAGAAACCCTTAACTAACCCTAACCCTCTAATAGGAGGATGTAACATATGCCGAATTTACAAAAAGGCCCAAATTATTAAGAATTAATCAGAAACAGCACTTCACATAGTTTACAAAGTGCGTCTCAACTCAACAGCCCACAAAATTAAGGGATTTTTAAAGGGAATCTGGTGGATTCTCTCCTCCTGTTAATTATTCTTAACAATGATCAGATACATGTTATCCTGGCCGTTCAAATTAATGCATTTACTTTAATGAAGTCATTATATCCTGTGTTTAGTAACCCTTAACTAACCCTAACCCTCTAAAAGGAGGCTGTAACATATGCCGAATTTACAAAAAGTTCACTTCACATAGTTTAAAAAGTCAATCTCAACTCAACAGCTCACAAAATTAAGGGATTTTTAAAGGGAGTCTGGGGAGTTTCTCCTCCTCCTGTTAATTATTCTTAACAATGATCAGATACATGTTATCCTGGCCGTTCAAATTAATGCTTAAATTAACTTAATTTACTTTAATGAAGTCATTATATCCTGTGTTTAGTAACCCTTAACTAAGAAGGCTGTAACGTATGCCGAATTTACAAAAAGGCCCAAATAATTAAGAATTCATCAGAAAACAGCACTTCACATAGTTTAAAAAGTCAATCTCAACTCAACAGCTCACAAAATTAAGGAATTTTTAAAGGGAGTCTGGGGAGTTTCTCCTCCTCCTGTTAATTATTCTTAACAATGATCAGATACATGTTATCCTGGCCGTTCAAATTAATGCATTTACTTTAATGAAGTCATTATATAGACTGACCCGCTCAGCATCCTCAGCTGTGACCGCCTGAGAAATAATGTGACGCTTTAAGAAACCAAACCGATAAACAGCAGAGCTAAAGTCGACTAAATGGTGAATCTGTCCAGGTTTCATCAGTTTATTTAAACTAGTCTTGGGGCGTTAGGTTTTAGTGTGCACGTTGTCGCTTTAAACCATCTGTGGTGCAGCCCGGCGTAAAAACCGAGAGTGATGAACAGACTCAAACATCCTCGTGCTGCCTCGTGTATTCAGCTCTGCGGGGTTTTTCTCGGTGAATCAGAGGGGTTCTGGGTCGACCCGAACAGTCAAGCTGAGCTGTTTTTATATTTCGTCCACCGAAGGCGTTGTATCAGATCCTGTGTTTTCAACCAGCTGCTTCTTCAGGGTTTTAACGGAGTCACAGCGCATGAAGGAGTGAATACAAATGAACTGGAGCGACATCTTGAGGCTGCTGCTGCCACTGTGAATACATGCTTCTCCTTTTTTTCGCTCTATATATCTCTTTTGCCTCTCTTCTCTCTCTCTCTTTTTTTCTCCCCCTCTTGCTCTCTCAGCCTCAGCCCCCAGATCACCCCTTCCTCCTCCTCCTCCTCCTCCTCCTCCGACCTCCTGACCTCCATTCATATCCTTCACCCTCCCCGCCGTTCCAGTTTAGCCTCACTGTAAGCCACTCCTAAGCTCTTTGATGCCTCCACACAGCGAGGCTGACGGGCATTTTTTCAGACCCCCAAATCGGAAGACGTGTTGCTGCTCGTTGCATTTACAGTATGCATGCGTCCTCGGCGGATATATTAGAGGCAGGATTTCAATTTCAAAGCCGCGTTCGAGCAGCCTCGTCTCCTTTTTCCTTTCCCTTAATTGGGAGGAAGAAAGAGACCAAACAAACGTGGAGGAATCATCGTTTGATCAGTGCTTCCTCCCGATAAACGCTTGAAAAGCACATTATGTTTTCATGACTGTATACCTAACTAGAATGGTACTCAGTAGAGCGTATACCTCCGCCAAGGCCCAACAGTCCTCTGTAATTCAATCAAGCCCAATCCAAAATCAAATAAAACATATTTAGATCCACTAGATCTGATTTTTCCTTTCAGGATCTGCATAAAATTGCATACCAGCCACCTAAATCTGGATCTGGATCCACACCAGAAGTTAATTGGGGTCTATTCTGGGCTGAGACCGACCCTCAATCCAAGTTTCGTGGAAATCCGTTCAGTAGTTTTTGTGTAATCGTGATAACAAACCAACAAACCAACAAACCAAACCAACAGAAACAGGCGACTGACTCAACATGATAGAAAAACTTTGCATTAAATGTGACTCTTTACATTAAACTTGTGTGATAAAATACTTAAAGGTCCAATTTGTAAGAATTCCCGGACGCGTTGGGATGACCGGACCTACAATCCCAAAGCTAAAATAGTTAAATAAAGTTCAGTTTGAGGAAATCTTTCTGTAATATGAGAAAAGACTCAAATGTTAAATTCAGCCAATACAAGAAGACATTTTTAAGTTTCTGTTCAAAGAGGTATGAACCAGTCGATACTAAAATCAGACTGTGGTTTGAGTTCCAGTCCTCGAAAGCAGAATTCAAAGATTGGCAAAAAAAAACACACAGAGGAAATCCAAGTAATAGAGATCGTTTCCTTTCAATTTCTCAAAGAAATGAGCGCTGATTTGGCCACTCTGACTCTTGGCAGGAGTCTCAGAGCGCCGACGGCAAATAATCTGTGACCACTAGAGCACATTTAATCATGAGTGTGGCAACGTCTCAGAAAGAAAAAAAAACTCTTCACTTGATTTTGGAAGAAGGGGTTTCGTGCTGCCTTCACACCAGGCGACGGCAAACAGCCTACCTGTTTTAATTAAAGGGTAGGGCGTCATCGGCGTACGTGGAGACGTGCTCTTAACGAAGAAGTCCAAACAATCGGATTTGTTGACGTTTAAGTGGATCGTGGCGTCGAAAACATCGAGCACTCCCATCCTTCCATCATCAACCACTCCTCCCCACTTTCTACTATCCCTCCCTCCCCCTCTCCTCCCCCCTCCCCCCCTTTGTGGTGTCTATGTGCTGAGGAGATGGAGGGGCTTTAAAAAAAAAACTCTCTGTCCTCCTTTTTCCTCCTCCTCCTGTCACACGAGCTGTCATTGTCATCGTCACGCAGGTTCAATGTGGATCTTGTCGCTATATTTTTTTTTATTTCTGTGCTTGTCGGACGTTTTATGGATGTTTTTTTAGCGTATTTTCTCTCGATGTGTCTTCTCTCCCTTCTCTCTCCTCAAGGTTGTCTCTATCTAGAACCGCCCCTCAAACTGACTCAAACTCCCATGATCCCTTGCTTCTTCACACCACCACCACCCCTCCTTGTCTCACTCTATCTCCTCGCCCTGGCTTGTCCTAGAATCCTCCCTCGCATCAATTTGTCCTCTTTTTTTTTTCCCAGACATCCCACATCGGCTTCCCTCCCCTTCCCTTCCGATTCCTTCTTCCATCCCTTTTCAGCTCCTCTCTTTTGTCCTCATGAATATTTCAGAACGCGATGGCCGAATCCTCGTTTCTCTACGACTGATAGAAACCACTTAGCGACTGACGCCAGTCAAAGAGGGAAAAGGATGGCGATGGTAGTCCGGTTTTGGTTCTGGCATGGCGAATAAACAACCTCCTAACCAGGTTGGCAACAAATAGCTCTTTAAGGATTTCTGCAGAGTCCCAGAGGCCCTCGGTCCCACCTTGCTGCACTGCTGAGCTCTTATTAAACCGCGGTATCAATCAGAAGAGCGCTCCGCCATCCCGCTATTAATAAAATATGGATCACACCACCAGTGGATGGCTGGGCCTTGGGAGCTACCCTACTTTCATTAAAGGACTGTTTGGTTCTCCGCTGACGACAGAATGCGGCCCGTGAGGTATTTTTAGAGCTCGAGCCACGTCCCATCTCTCCGCCGTTGCAAAAAATAAGACACGCAAACCGAACCAGCCCAGAGAGCACGGCTTCGAAAAAGTTGTTTTTTCATTCATTAACGGCTTCGACGTTAATGAATCAAAGTTCAGGCGCGGAGGACGTCTTTATTTAGAGGCTTAAAGATGGAAATGTTTTGTCTTCCGTCTGCCAGATTGGAGACAAACCCAGGAGTTTCCATTAAGATGACGACCAACGACTTTATAAATAGACTTTCAGAACGAGTCTAACCCAAATGGAAGCCCCCCCTTCCTCCAGAACTGATCCACTTCTAGGGGCAAACCTCCTGGAAACTACGAGGTTAACTGACAGATTGTGGCCCCGTCGAAAATAGACAGTCCCCCGAATGAGTCGGAAGAAATGACCCCTTTTTTCAAACGTCCTATCTGCAGAAACACCGGCGAGCGCGGCAGCCCGGCGCCGTAAAGGACACATCAGAGTGTTTGCTAGGTCAGTGCTGCAGAATCTGATAACCTTGAGTCTCTTTTTTTTCTTTAATCAAAACCTTACATCTCTCTAACGTTAAGCCAGCGAGGCAGTTTTATATGAAAGGTGAGTAAACTGTAACTTCCAGTCGGCAAGGACGGACAAATTGAAATAACTGAGGTGAAATATGTTTCGTAAATGGGTTTGACAGCCTGATTAAATGTTAGAAACCTGTTCGACCCGTGACATCGAGTGCTTCTTCCTGCATCGACTTAAGATACCAGGACCAAACTTTAACCTCTGTCCTCCAAAAGAAGTTGTTTTAGCTTAGTTGATATCTTTTTTGAGCACTTAAACGTGTCTTTTAAAACAAGTCTTCTTGCAAAGATTCACATTTTTTCAGGGTGCATGAGACAAACAAAACAGGAAGTCACTCTGCAAAACTGCTCCATAATCCTTCTAGTTAATCAACAAAGTAGGCTGTTGGTTCTTGGTTGTCACAGTATTACCTAAAAGTTGTGCACATTAGGAAGAGATGGACACCCAACCGTTCACCTCAACCTCCTTCCCAAGAGGCTTTGCACCACTAAAACACACCCGCCATTGGCCTTTGACGATCAGTCACTTGTAGGGGTTGTAACGACCACGGTTGTTGTATTTGTCAGTGTTTCACCCAACTGACTCTAAAGAAACACACCCGTTAGCTAATAGCAATGGACGACCAACGTGGTATGTAGGCCGGATGAACATGTCTCATACGGTGTTGCTAACTGAGCACCTGTCTTGCATCTGGTGAGGGAGGTTTTAACATGTTCTCATACTTAAATGAGTGATTAGGTCGATTACCACCGACTCTGACACGTCGTGACCCAACGACGGGCATACCGGACCTTCAACGTGCGGCTGCAGCTCGGTTAGCTTTAGGAAAACACCTACGTAGGCCTGCGTAACTTCAGTTGTATTATGGATTATAGGTTTACAGGCCCATCCGGACTTTGTCACAATAACCGTGTCGAGTGTCGACCTCGATGGCTTCCCGACGAGGACAAAATCGCTCGGAAAAACGAGATTATAATATCACTGGTCTGCGAGGACGCGTTATCTGTTCTGAGGGGAAAAGCCTCCGTCTGAGATCCGTGTAGTGGACGAGAGCAGGGAGGCGAAACTGACCATCCGTCACTCTCAGCCTCGTTCTATCACAGCGACGGCGGGCTTTTGATAGAGGTGGAAGAGGACAATGATCGCATCTATTCCTCAACACATCCTCTCTCTCTCTCTCTCTCTTTCTCTCTGTGGCATTATCCATCCTCGCACTTCCTCCTCTCTCTCTCCTCTTCATCATCCCATCCACACACAGCCGGGGAGAGTCTATCTGACGACCCAGGCTATTAGTTTTTTTCCTCTCCTGCCCGAGCCACGAGTCAGCCGGGCCGAACCTGAGCATGTGTGCTGTGTTTTTTGTGTGTGTGTCCTGTTGTATGTGTGTGTGAGCATGTGTGTAATCAGTTCAGGCCTGGCTGCGCTAACATGGGCTTGGTGAGTCTGTTAGCATATTATTAGTCCGGGGGGTTGCTGAAGCACTTCTCACATTATCTCCTCTAATCACTCCCTAACCAGCCAGACAAACACAACCTCGCATCACCCCCTCCTCCCCTCTTACCCGCAAACAACCAATAACAAACTCCCCTAAAACCGCCCTCCGGCTGCGCCCCGTCTTGATTGGCTAAAATCAGCGTCAGTCACGGAGGAGTTCGACCACACCTCCCTCTCATCTCCTTCCTCCTCGTCTCTCTCTGTGGATTAAATTAATATGATCCTCGTCTTTTTCTCGAAGCCCCTGCGGATATTTTGTCTCGCCCCGCCCTGCCGCCATCGCCACCATCCACCGCCACCGCCACATCTCCTTTTCCTGTTCGACAAAAGAGAGAAAAAGTAAAGGGCGCCCAATCAGACACACAATACAGTGGGGGCCCAAATGAATTCAAATCGCTTTCATGCAAATTTGAACTCATTTACATTGTTGAATTGTTGAGAGAGCGAGCGGGAGAGCGGTTGAACTCAGGTATGACTAATTCGGTCAGTGTGTAGGAAGCGAGGGGGAAGAAAATAAGAGACGGTGACAGAAAGAGACGATGAGGAGGAGGAGGAGAGCCAACAATGGTTGTCCCTGATGTCCTGTGGATGTGGCGAGGTGTCGGGACGGGTGTCGGGGGGCGGGGCTTGGGGTTGTGGTTGTCATGACACTGTGCTCGTTTTTTTTCCGGCTGTTGTTTCCACAGCGACTGAGAACACTGTTGTCCGCCTGTGAGCTGTTCTCTGTATCAATCTCTGTTTGGGTTTTTCTTTATAACAACGACGTGTCCAACCCTTTTGTCTTGTTTTTGTTCTTTCTTGTCTTCCCTCCTCCTCCTCCTCCTCCTCCTCCTCCTCCTCCTGCCCCTTCTGCCCTCCCCCTCCTCCCCCTTCCACTGTCCCACCATCCCTCCCTCCCTCCCTCCTCCCCCTACTCTCCCCCCTCCTTACAGGATGTGCGTTTGTCACGTTTTCCACCAGAGCTATGGCACAGAATGCAATCAAAGCCATGCACCAGTCTCAGACTATGGAGGTACTGTACTCTTGTCCTTTCTCTTTTCTGTCTCTTGAGCTCCTTTCTGACACTTCACTCTGTTAATGTGCTGCCAATGTAATATGTCGACCTCATGTGTGAATGTCTGTGAGTCACCTCTCTGTTGAAGCCACGAGGAACAGTTTAGCGTTGACAGATTCAAGATTAAAGAGTTGTATTTACGTTTCAGGAGATTTCTCTTACAATCGTTCGACCGCTAAGAAAATGTGCAAAAAACCTCTGGAAAACCATGATAAGCTTTCTGGGGCTCAGGGAAGCCAGCAGTAATCATGTTCATCCTACAAAGCAGCTAAATTTCATGATGTAGCCATCTCATAATGGAAACCTCCTGTGAAAAGGGCATTGAGTAACGGAAACGTGACCAGGGCATGACCTGAGAAATTCACCGATCCAAAATAACTACTAGCTAATGTCGGAGGGAATATTCTCGCTATGCCAGGACCTGCTCACGAGTTGAGACACCAGAAAAGAAAGAAGAAGAAGGAAAAGATGGATTTGGCAAGAGCTGTAGACATAAATATTCGTATAATGACCGGGTTTAGTCAACCAGCTCAAAAAGTTGCTCCCAGTCAGAGGTGATGAATAGGATGATGTCGTCTGCATATCGTCAGATCGTCTCTTCTAACCATCGGTCAGTCCTCGAGTTCTCAAGTTGTATAATCTAAGTTAAACCAATGCTGAAAACATTTAATGAAGAGTCCACTCCAGTCAAATCAGTTGTATTTAAACAACCAAATACTGCAAATGTGTCTGAAATGATTGGAGGATCACTACATAAGTGATTCCACCAAAGTGTTGGATGCACCAAGTAGACGGAAGAAGCTGCAGTAAAATAACTTTATTAGGTAGAAAGTAGGGCACAAGCCATATAAAATAAAGTATTTACAGTGTCTTTACTTACATCAAAGGTTGTCCTGATGCTAGAATTTTGAACTTTGATACAAAACTGAACTAAAAAAAACTGGTTTTGATCAGTTTCTCATCTCCAAACTCTACTTTCCAGCGTTCGTTAAATGCAACAACCAAACCAAAAGCCTGGAAATGACACTCTAATTGTCTTGATACCATAACAAGAAAAGGAAAAAAAAGTACTTTTGACAACCCTAATTGCATTACTGTACTTCAGTACATGCGAGATAAATCAGTTATCTGACCTAAACCTCATGAGTCTTGACAAAGTGTTGGGTTTTGTTCAGGGTTTGGTTCATTTTGTCACATGAGGCTTCAGGCTAGGGCTGGGCTCGGTTTAGTTACAGCTTCTTAGCTTTACTCGAGCTAGCTATAAGCTAATTTATATCTGTACAAAAGTTAAACTTAGCAGAAATCGCGAGCCATCACCGTCACAGACCCAGTTTCTTGTGTCCTCTCTCCTCTCTGTCAGGAAATCAGTCATTATTACGATCACAAATTTTCCAACTAGATCAAAATTTGGCCAAGTCTCAAAACTGAGATGCTAGAATTTTGAACTTCGATACAAAACTGAACTACAAAACTGGTTTTGATCAGTTTCTTGTCTCCAAACTCTACTTTCCAGCATTCGTTAAATGCAACAACCAAACCAAAAGCCTGGAAATGACACTCTAATTGTCTTGATACCATAACAAGAAAAGGAAAAAAAAAGTACTTTTGACAACCCTAATTGCATTACTGTACTTCAGTACATGTGAGATCAATCAGTTATCTGACCTAAACCTCATGAGTCTTGACAAAGTGTTGGGTTTTGTTCAGGGTTTGGTTTATTTTGTCACATGAGGCTTCAGGCTAGGGCTGGGCTCGGTTTAGTTACAGCTTCTTAGCTTTACTCAAGCTAGCTATAAGCTAATTTATATCTGTACAAAAGTTAAACTTAGCAGAAATCGCGAGCCATCGCCGTCACAGAACCAGTTTCTTGTGTCCTCTCTCCCCTCGTCAGGAAATCAGTCATTATTACGATCACAAATTTTCCAACTAGATCAAAATTTGGCCAAGTGTCAAAACTGAGATGCTAGAATTTTGAACTTCGATACAAAACTGAACTAAAAAAAATGGTTTTGATCAGTTTCTTGTCTCCAAACTCTACTTTCCAGCATTTATTAAATGCAACAACCAAACCAAAAGCCTGGAAATGACACTCTAATTGTCCTTATAACAAGAAAAGGAAAAAAAAGTCCTGGATACTTTTGACAACCCTAATTGCATTACTGTACTTCAGTTATCTGACCTAAACCTCATGAGTCTTGACAAAGTGTTGGGTTTTGTTCAGGGTTTGGTTCATTTTGGTTTAGTTACACCTTCTAAGCTTTACTTGAGCTAGCTTTAAGCTAATTTATATCTGTAGTCCCTGTCTGTCTTTCTTTCTCCAACTGTACAAAAGTTAAACTTAGCAGAAATCGCGAGCCATCGCTGTCACAGACCCTGTTTCTTGTGTCCTCTCTCCCCTCGTCAGGAAATCAGTCATTATTACGATCACAAATTTTCCAACTAGATCAAAATTTGGCCAAGTCTCAAAACTGAGATGCTAGAATTTTGAACTTCGATACAAAACTGAACTAAAAAACTGGTTTTGATCAGTTTCTCGTCTCCAAACTCTTTCCAGCGTTCATTAAATGCAACAACCAAACCAAAAGCCTGGAAATTACACTCTAATTGTCTTGATACCATAACAAGAAAAGGAAAAAAAAGTCCTGGATACTTTTGACAACCCTAATTTCATTACTGTACTTCAGTGAGTCCTCATGAGTCTTGACAAAGTGTTGGGTTTTGTTCAGGGTTTGGTTCATTTTGGTTTAGTTACAGCTTCTTAGCTTTACTCGAGCTAGCTATAAAAGCTAATTTATATCTGTAGTCCCTGTCTGTCTTTCTTTCTCCGACTGTACAGAAGTTAAACTTAGCAGAAATCGCGAGCCGTCGCCGTCACAGACCCAGTTTCTTGAGTTCTCTCTCGTTTTCTGCCCCCTCGTCATGAAATCACAAATTTTCCAACTAGGTCAAAATTTGGCCAAGTCTCAAAACTGTGACAAAAAACAGCCGCACCTTTGACCCGACAGCCACAATGCACAGGTGGAGTTACAGACCTCATCAGCCGCACGCCGACCCCGGCGGTGCCGTAATGGCGGCAGCTCCTTTGTGTTCCCCGGGTTTTTTTTTTGGGGGGGGTAGCGCCCTTGTCAACGCTGCCGGGCCCGGTGACAGGGCGCGATGACAGGGCTGTGATTGGGAGAGAATTACATGTTATAAGACGAGCGTTCATGTGTGTGTGAGGGAGACAAAAAGTGGTAATAACAGGCTGTGTTAAGGGAAAAAAAGACGAGTGGCGTTCACCCCTGTAGCCCGCTCATTAGAGCTGATCATGATAATCACGGCTGCTATTGATGTGCTGTGACCCCGACATCAGGGAACCGCATGCTCCTCCCCCCGTCCGTCCGTCGGCGTGTGCGTGAGCGAGGATTTTGTGTTTATGTTGTCCCACTGCGAATATCAGTGAAGTGTCTGTTTTGATTTATGTGGCCGAGCAGCAGCGGCGGCGGCGGCGGCGGCGTGTCTGTCTTTCAGAAGGAGAAGGAGTGACACTCTCCTCCGACAGCGTTAGTATTAAGCTAGAATTATCCTCGCTCTGAGCAGTCGTCCGCCACAATGGGCCTGGTAAACACTGCCAGTGTCCCTTGCTTTTATCAGGCGCTCGGAGAGAGAAGGGGAAAAAAAAAAAGCCTTAAACCATAACACAACGATATTGCAGTGGACAATGGGCAAAATTCCTTCATTTCCATTTGAAAACAAGCTGTCTAGCCCCAGGCGGACCTAAATTGCCGCAACCGTTTGTTAATGTTCCTCAGTTTTGCAATTTAAAAGTAATTACTTTGGGTCCGTATGAGGGAATGAGGTCTGGTAAATAGAGTTTGGTTATTGTCTTGGCTCTATTGCACCCCACTGTCTTAGATAGAGCACGATTGTGTGTGTTTGTGTTTGCGTGTGTGTTCGACATGTCACGAGGACGCACAAAAGAAAAGGAAAAGGGGGAGGCGGCCCTCGCCGTCCGCTCGCTGATGGCCCTGTCACTGTCATATCCATTCTCATTACGGCGTGACATTCAGGTACACGCCGGCGCGCACGCTCCTCGCGCAGACGCACACGCCGGCTGAATGTCAGGCCGTAATGAAAGTGGAATGCGAGCGAGACAGGTAATTCACTGTCGAACCTCTAAAGACACGCGTGGAGGGAAGTGGCTCGCTTTCATTGTGTCGCATTTCGTGTTGATTCGTGCTTTACGTTATCCGTGTGACGACTCGTTCAGGACCCGGCGTTAACGCACGAGCGTTCGAGCGCATGCAGACGGGAGCTTAAGTAGAGCGTGAGAGGAAACGGGAGCGGCGTCTGTTTAAATAGCGAACAAATTCATCTGTCAACTGCGGTGAGGAGAGGAGACAGATCCGACAGAGGGAAGGAAATATTGGATCAGGTTGATCAGGGGATGGTTTTGTGGTAAACGGGTTGATGATCTCAGAGGTTTTCCGACAGCAACCCGAACTACCGCCTCCAAAATCTAACCGTTTGTCTCAGGAACCGTTCATCCGATCTACTTAACACTTATTCCTGAGGATACGACGAAGCGCCGTGTGGAATTTGGGTGCAATTTAGATGCATAACAGGTTTAATATTAATACATTTTGAATAAACAGTGACTAGCACTCCAGCTCACACGTAATCTCATGGGGAAGTAGACATAAACAACACGGAGTCTCATGGGGAAGCAGACGTAAACAACACGGAGGTTAGCGTGGTGCAACAACTGGAAGGGTGGCAGCGAGAAAAAGAAGAAGGTTGAATGAGTCTGGATGCTAGCTAACGTTAGCCTCGAGGGGCTACAGTGATTAGCGCACTCTTTGAAAGTTTTCTGTCCTCGAGCTGCTGGAAGATGTCCTGTTTTTTTTTTTTTACAACAGAATCGGTGTTTGGTTTTTGGCCCGTGGCTCACTATTAAATTTCAATTTCAAACCCTCGAGGGAGAAAGTTTGTGCCCTCCTGGTTTTGACGTACAAGAATTTAATGAGGTGAACTGAAGGAGCTTTTACTTGTAGAAGAAGCGTCTGGATCAGGTGCGTAGAATACGGTGGGGACGCGTACCTATCATTTTTTTGTCATGAGCCATTTTGTACCCACCACTTTTTTTGAAAACCTCGAACTCAATTAAATTAATCAACACATATAATTCTTGAGCGACAGATGCCAAACTACCTGTTTCCACAGACTAATTTCAGTTCAGACTTATAGTACTCCACCCCACTCATTTAAAACAAGTAAGTTCTGAATTCATATGGAAATATTGAAAATATTTGAAATTTCAGAGGGCTTTAATTTTGAAATTCCACATCAGAACTTCCTGATATTACATGAGTGACTCTCTGAGGTGGAGTACTATCAATCTGAACTGAAATTATTCTGTGGAAACAGGTAGTTTCCTTGAAATTTCAATCTGAAATTAAAGGAAAATACTGAAAATATTTGATATTTCAGAGGGCTTTTATTTTGAAATTCCACATCAGAACTTCCTGATATTACATGAGTGACTCTCTGAGGTGGAGTACTATCTGAGTCACCATTTAAAGGGTTATTTATCAAAACTTTCTTCTGGGGGAACATGCCCCCGGACCTCTCAAGCGTTGAGGTTACCGACTCAGAGCACCGCTGCTACAAAAAACACTGGATCATATCACCTACTCTTTACTTTATCTGATGCAATGAGCCGAGCAAATGTCTAATGCTTTTTGAAAACTTAGGCTCGCCTTTCTTCTTTATAAAACGTGTCGGACATCATCACATTTTTGTATAAATTTTTATTAATTAACATGACCTGCGGATGTTCGGCCTCAAGTGTTCAGGCGTGGAAATGTATTTATCAAACAGGAGCGAATTCAAAATGCTTTACAAAATATCGGCCAAGGTTTTTGGACGTCAGGTGTTAACAAAGAGCGCTGAAACTCGACGTTCTGCTCTTCTGTTAGTGGCTGAAGATTGATTTTCAAGGTAAACGGAGCTTATGAGTTTAGTTTGCGTCTGAGATGGGAAGCGAGGTGTAAAGCTCTCTTCACGGTTGTCTCGGGGAGTCGGCTTCAGGGGAGCGCAGTCGGGGTTTATTAGCCGAGCGAACTCCCGGTTAAGTCGATCACAAGTCTGTAACTTCTTGTCACAGACAGAAAAGTTTGAGATTTTCCGGTCAGACGAGGTCAAATCACAGCCTGGAGGAGGTTTTCACAGCACGGCAATCGGATCCATATGCTGCAATTACATCATTATGGATTCAGATGCCATAATCATGCAGGTGCTTATTGCCACGTCTGCAGCGTCATTTCTCAAACCACAGGTTGTCACAACATCTGTCAATCACAGGTGTGGACTGACGTCAGGACATCATGTGATCGGACGGGTTTTAAAACCACCATCGGCGTCGACAACCGTGTTTCGGCGCCCTTTAGGTTAGATGCTGTAAAGATTTGTGTTGGAGGATTTGTCAAACATGGTGAGGAAGAGATAAAAATAACAGAAAGGAAGTGTTTTCCCCCGTAGAAACGTCTCCTGGTGAGAAACGTTCCTGTGAGACTCGAAGCACTTTATTTTTTTCTTAAGATGTGAAAGTTGTGCAACGTGGGAGCCCGTCTGCAGCTCCGAATCGCTCCCCCGAAATAGTATCAAACAGTAAATCAACGCTTCACCACCAGCAGCCGGTTAATGACATGTTATTTTCCAAAAATATATGAAATCAGAGACCAGTTAAGACAAAAACGGGAACAACTTTTTTACGACCGCGAATTAGTATTCCTGTGTTTGCTCGCATTAATCGCCTGTTAAGAAAAGACTCGCACGCTCTCATGTTTTAACAGTCCACCAGGGTGTCGTGAAATATTTTGGTCCCCCCCGTTAAAAGAGGTAAAGTCATCATGTTGCCCCCTGCCGTCTGTGCTCAAAAGTGGCCAATTCTGACAAATCAGATGGTTTGCAGATTTAGTTTAACGCAACGTGAGGTGTAATTGCGCCCAGCGGCAGGGTTTTCACGGGCGCCCATCAGCAACAAATACCTATAACCATTAGCTCGTCGCATATTGAAACAGGACTGAAATAAAAAAGCTTCCAGGGGCAGAGATAATATAATAAAGTAGGGCTGCTTCCTTTTTTTCTTGCTGGCTTTAGAGGAGTGAGTTAATTTTAGTCTCAACTCTCTTTGAATGTGAGAAACCACAGTCGTGTTTAAGCTCATTGAATTGGACGTGGAAGCGTCAGAGATTCGAGGACTGTTTCCTGCATTCTGACATTTAAAGGTGCCACCGATCACATTCAGAACAAATAGAGGCGAGCACATCATCAGACTGGCTGCTAACTGAAGCTGCCCTCTGCTAGTTAGCTCAGTTAGCTGTCCAGCTAACAGCAGTTTGTGTTTTCACTGCTAAAATCTGCGTATTTATCACTTTTCATCATTCATTCATTCAAGCCTCATTCAGCCTCTCGACGGGGTTGTGATTAACAAAAAAATCAACGTAGGCAGATTTAAAACTTTGAGTAGGAAACATGAATCTCTCTCAACTTCCAGAAAACAGCTTATGATTAACAAAAGGATGGAAACGAGTGGAAATACTGTCGTGAACGGGGAGAAATACAGGAAAATTGTGACCCACGGAGGAAACTGGTCGGTAATGAAAAACGGGAGGGTTGTGGTGCTAAAACTAAAAACATATTCGTCTCAAAAGATATTTGTTTTAGTTTAAACTACCCGTAGGTAACAGCACCCTTGGCACAGCTAGCTGAAACAATAGAACATTCAGAACAAATAGAGGCGAGCACATCATCAGACTGGCTGCTAACTGAAGCTGCCCTCTGCTAGTTAGCTCAGTTAGCTGTCCAGCTAACAGCAGTTTGTGTTTTCACTGCTAAAATCTGCGTATTTATCACTTTTCATTCATTTTTTGCCAGCTGCCCTGTTCGTCAGCCTCTCGACAGGGTTGTGATTAACAAAAAAATCAACGTAGGCAGATTTAAAACTTTGAGTAGGAAACATGAATCTCTCTCAATAAGTACACTTCCAGAAAACAGCTTACGATCAACAAAAGGGGGAAACGAGTGGAAATACTGTCATGAACGGGGAGAAATACAGGAAAATTGTGACCCACGGAGGAAACTGGTCGGTAATGAAAGGTGCCACCGATCACATTCAAAACAAATAGAGGCGAGCACATCATCAGACTGGCTGCTAACTGAAGCTGCCCTCTGCTAGTTAGCTCAGTTAGCTGTCCAGCTAACAGCAGTTTGTGTTTTCACTGCTAAAATCTGCGAATTTATCACTTTTCATTCATTTTTTGCTGCTGCCCTGTTTGTCAGCCTCTCGACGGGGTTGTGATTAAATAATAAAACTTTGAGTAGGAAACATGAATCTCTCTCAATAAGTAGACTTCCAGAAAACAGCTTACGAATACAACAAAAGGATGGAAACGAGTGGAAATACTGTCATGAACGGGAAGAAATACAGGAAAATTGTGACCCACGGAGGAAACTGGTCGGTAATGAAAGGTGCCACCGATCACATTCAAAACAAATAGAGGCGAGCACATCATCAGACTGGCTGCTAACTGAAGCTGCCCTCTGCTAGTTAGCTCAGCTAGCTGTCCAGTTTTGTGGGCGAGGGGGATTGTTTGTGTTTTCACTGCTAAAATCTGCGAATTTATCACTTTTCATTCATTTTTTCCAGCTGCCCTGTTTGTCAGCCTCTCGACGGGGTTGTGATTAACAAAAAAATCAACGTGGCAGATTTAAAACTTTGAGTAGGAAACATGAATCTCTCTCAATAAGTACACTTCCAGAAAAACAGCTTACGAATACAACAAAAGGATGGAAACGAGTGGAAATACTGTCATGAACGGGGAGAAATACAGGAAAATTGTGACCCACGGAGGAAACTGGTCGGTAATGAAAGGTGCCACTGATCACATTCAAAACAAATAGAGGCGAGCACATCATCAGACTGGCTGCTAACTGAAGCTGCCCTCTGCTAGTTAGCTCAGTTAGCTGTCCAGCTAACAGCAGTTTGTGTTTTCACCGCTAAAATCTGCGTATTTATCACTTTTTATCATTCATTCATTCATATTTTGCTGCTGCCCTGTTTGTCAGATGGGGTTGCAATTAACAAAAAATTCAACGTAGGCAGATTTAAAACTTGGAATAGGAAACTTGAATCTCTCTCAATAAGTACACTTCCAAAAAACAGCTTACGATCAACAAAAGGATGGAAACGAGTGGAAATACTGTCATGAACGGGAAGAAATACAGGAAAATTGTGACCCACGGAGGAAACTGGTCGGTAATGAAAAACGGGAGGGTTGTGGTGCTAAAACTAAAAACATATTCGTCTCAAAAGATATTTGTTTTAGTTTAAACTACCCGTAGGTAACAGCACCCTCGGCACAGCTAGCTGAAACAATAGAACATTCAGAACAAATAGAGGCGAGCACATCATCAGACTGGCTGCTAACTGAAGCTGCCCTCTGCTAGTTAGCTCAGTTAGCTGTCCAGCTAACAGCAGTTTGTGTTTTCACTGCTAAAATCTGCGTATTTATCACTTTTCATTCATTTTTTGCAGCTGCCCTGTTTGTCAGCCTCCCGACAGGGTTGTGATTAACAAAAAAATCAACGTAGGCAGATTTAAAACTTTGAGTAGGAAACATGAATCTCTCTCAATAAGTACACTTCCAGAAAACAGCTTACGATCAACAAAAGGGTGGAAACGAGTGGAAATACTGAAAATTGGGACCCACGGAGGAAACTGGTCGGTAATGAAAAACGGGAGGGTTGTGGTGCTAAAACTAAAAACATATTCGTCTCAAAAGATATTTGTTTTAGTGTAAACTACCCGTAGGTAACAGCACCTTTGGCACAGCTAGCTGAAACAATACAATAAGCTAAGGAAGCCTAGCGAGTCAGATTTTGCAGTATGATTTTCTACAGCGTACACCTGTCTGTGTGAGTTTTCCACATGTGCGACCAGACAAACCCTCCTCCTCCGACTTTATCAGCTGGATGAGCATGTCTGCTGTCTGACGGCGGCTCGGCCGTGTTTACTCCGTCTCTCCGGCAGTCATTTTCCCTCTTTATTCTGACCGCCGACAGATAAAAGGAGAGGCGACGACGGGAGAATTGCATTTTTCGGAGGAAGGAGTGTCAGTCGATTCCCCTGGAGACGGGAGCTCCCCTATCCCTCTCTGCTAAATATCTCATTACTCCAGCTGACACCCGGCGAGCGAGGGGAAATGCAGCCCAGAATGAGAGTCCTGCCCTGGGAGAGGGGCCGAGGGCGAGGGGGCCCCTCACCATACGCTCTCCGCTGACTGGTTCTCCCTGAAAACTGGGTCGCGTTTGAAGTTTTTTTCCCGTGCCGGCTTTCTATCGGCCGGTTTGGTCAACTTTGCCCCTTAAACGATGAGAACTCGCGGAGGGAAAGAAGCAGCGGCTTACGCCCATCTGTTGGTTTCGCTCAAAAGAAACAAATCAGCATTGATTTTACCGTAGGGGGATTTTTAATAATTCATCATAGATTAGTAACACTGTGTGACTACGGTGCTAATCAGCCATGAGTGAGATGAAACAACATCACCGTCCAGGGAGGAAGAATCATGTTCAGGTGATTTTTCCACAAAAACCAAAGGATGCTTAAAGCTCTAATGAAACATTTTGGAGACTATTTATTGAGCTGAAACAAGCATCTGTTACAGATGATGTATATTTTATGAGCACGACCATCATCCGAGTCAGTATCTGTGCTCGTAAAGAAGGAAAATCCTCGTCGGTTCTGTAAATCTGATGCTCAATCCTGTGTAAAGTTTTCTAATAAATCACAAAATATCTCAACTTCTGGTCAGCCCCGCCCGGATACGGTCAGTCGAACAGATACTGATACAGATGATGTTTTACTGGCTCGAAGTACAGTACAAGTATCCGTCATTGCTTCCTGTTCTCGGCTCGCTGGTTCATAACTTCAGGGCTGTAGTCCTCCACGATCCTGATCTGCCTGCTCACGGTAGTTTAGCTTCCCTCTCCGCCGGGCTTCACGTATCAGAAGCTCTTTTATCGCAGTAGATCTGAGAAAAAACCCAGGATGCATAGTTTTTTCAGTGACTTTAGCCATTAGCTTCGAGTTGTCGTCACGCAGGTCGAAGCAGATGTTTTCTAGCTCGCTCACCTGCTAGCTTAGGTCTTCAGGATGCCAAACGTCGGCCGTGGTCCTCCACCACCAGCCGGACTTGGTCAAATTTGGTTTGGACTGAAGTTTTGAAGTCGTTGTTGGGCCGCCGAGTCATCTTATTTTCTTGATTTAGTGCTCCTTGAACCCATTTTAAGGCAGATGTAGTTAAAGAAAACGGGAAAAAACGTATCTCGAAATTGTACTTAAGTGCATTTTATGGGTAAATATAAAGTGTCCTTTGAGTTTAGGAGACAACAAGCAATGTCAGGGGATTGCAATGAACTCTGGGAACTATTTTGGTGATTATTTTATAAAACGAAATAATGAAAATGATGATTCGTTGCAGCCTAGTTCTTCTAAAATAAAGATGATAATGCACGATGTGTGGAAGACACAAAACAAGTCCGTCATCAAAGTTCCTCCAAACGAGAGGAAGGCAAAGATTTCATGGGAGTTTAATTCAAACGTGATGATCAAAATTGTACTTAAGTGCATTTTATGGGTAAATATAAAGCGTCCTTTGAGTTTAGGAGACAACAAGCAATGTCAGGAGATCGCAATGCACTCTGGGAACTGTTCTCGCTCACCTGCTAGCTTAGGTCTTCAGGATGCCAAACGTCGGCCGTGGTCCTCCACCACCAGCCGGACTGGGTCAAATTTGGTTTGGACTGAAGTTTTGAAGTCGTTGTTGGGCCGCCGAGTCATCTTTTTCTTGATTTAGGGCTCCTTGAACCCATTTTAAGGCAGATGTAGTTAAAGAAAACGGGAAAAAACGTATCTCAAAATTGTACTTAAGTGCAATTTATGAGTAAATATAAAGTGTCCTTTGAGTTTAGGAGACAACAAGCAATGTCAGGAGATCGCAATGAACTCTGGGAACTGTTTTGGTGATTATTTTATAAAATGAAATAACGAAAATGATGATTAATTGCAGCCTAGTTCTTCTAAAATAAAGATGATAATGCACGATGTGGGAAAGACACAACACAAGTTCTGTCATTAAAGTTCCTCCAAACGAGAGGAAGGCAAAAATTTCATGGGAGTTTAATTCAAACGTGATGATCAAAATTGTACTTAAGTGCATTTTATGGGTAAATATAAAGTGTCCTTTGAGTTTAGGAGACAACAAGCAATGTCAGGGGGTCGCAATGAACTCTGGGAAATGTTCTCGCTCACCTGCTAGCTTAGGTCTTCAGGATGCCAAACGTCGGCTGTGGTCCTCCACCACCAGCCGGACCTGGTCAAATTTGGTTTGGACTGAAGGTTTGAAGTCGTTGTTGGGCCGCTGAGTCATCTTATTTCCTTGATTTAGTGCTCCTTGAACCCATTTTAAGGCAGATGTAGTTAAAGAAAACGGGAAAAACGTATCTCAAAATTGTACTTAAGTGCATTTTATGGGTAAATATAAAGTGTCCTTTGAGTTTAGGAGACAACAAGCAGTGTCGGGAGATCGCAATGCACTCTGGGAAATGTTCTGGTAATTATTCTATAAAACGAAATAATGAAAATGATGATTAGCTGCAGCACGATGTGGGAAAGACACAAAACAAGTCCGTCATTAAAGTTCCTCCAAACTAGAGGAAGGAAAAGATTTCATGAGAGTTTAACTAGTTAAAGAAAACAGGAAAAAACGTATCTCAAAATTGTACTTAAGTACAATTTATGAGTAAATATAAAGTGTCCTTTGAGTTTAGGAGACAACAAGCAATGTCAGGAGATCGCAATGCACTCTGGGAACTATTTTGGTGATTATTTTATAAAATGAAATAATGAAAATGATGATTCGCTGCAGCACGATGTGGGAAAGACACAAAACAAGTCTGTCATTAAAGTTCCTCCAAACGAGAGGAAGGAAAAGATTTCATGGGAGTTCATTCAAATGCAATGCATGCTGGGAATTATGCTAATCAGCGGAACAAAGATTCTGATCATCCGTGTTTGACTTCACCTCCAACATACCTGCCATGCACCTGCACAGACGCAGCTCCTGACACACATCTCCTCTCCGACTGTCTGCTGCGATCTGCTAAAGTAGCCGAATCCCTCCTCTCCCCCGCCGAGCGCCGATCGCGCCTCAAACTAAATGTTTCAATCAAAAGGTTTTTTATTCTCCCGTGGCAGATTGCCTTTGTTTCCAACGGATTTGCCCCTAGTTAGGCTTTGATTGCACGGTGTGAGTAATGGTGTGGTGTGATAGATTATGACTCGTTTCAGCTTCGCTGTGTTTCAGCCGCCGCCGCCGCAACTTTCATCAGGAGCGTTTGTGTTTGGTGTGTGTGTGTGTGTGTGTTTTCTCTACTCTTTCTGTGTGTGACAGTTCATTCATCTCTCTCTCACACACACACACACACACACACACACACACACACACACACACTGCTCTGACGGTAGACATTCGGACAATTAGCTTCACTTCTTCTGATTGTCCGAATCTCTAAATCTTCCTCTGGTCGTCCCAATCAACCTCCCTCTCTCTCTCTCTCTCTCTGATACACACACTAATATACACACACACACTACACACACTACACACACACACACACACACACACACATCAAGTCTCTCTTCATATGAGATGATGAAATAGTTGGAGAACTCAGGAAATCTCTTTCTGGTGAAACCGTTCTGGACTCAGAGATAACTGAGCCCTTGTGGGGGAAGAAGAAAGCCCACTGGCTTTAGAGTCAAGCTTCCTGTGTGACTCTGTGTGTGTGTGTGTGTGTGTGTGTGTGTGTGTGTGTGTGTGTGTGTGTGTGTGTGTGTGTGTAGTGTGCGAGAGAGAGATAATTTCATGAGCAGGTTTTAATTGAGAATTTTTTTTTCTTTCGCTGATGTAAAGTTTGTTAAAGCAGAATGTGTGTGTGTTGTGTTTGTGTCCCTCTCAGTGTGTGTGTGTGTGTGTGTGTGTGTGTGTGTGTGTGTGTTTTACTTTTATTATAATGTGTTTACTGTACGAATCATTTTTATTTTAAGATTTGTTTTCTGTGTGTGAAGCAGCACAAACACTCATCATGTTTCCTCTCCTCTTCTTCTTGTCTCCTTTCCTCAACTCCTCCCTCCTTCTTCCTCTCTCTTTTGTTTCCTTTTTCTTCTCTCCTTCACTTGTCTTGTGTCCTTTCCTCTGTCCTCTTGTCTCCTTTTTCATCTTCTCTTATTCTTTTTCCTCTTCCTGGTCTTTCTGTCTTTTCTGTTATCCTTTCGCCTCTCCATCTTCTTTCATTCTCCTCTTCCACATCTTTCCGTTGCTCTTCTGTCCTCTTTCCTTTCCTCTCTTCCTCCTCCCTCCTTCTTCCTCTCTTTTATGTTTCCTTTTTCTTCTCTCCTTCACTTGTCTTGTATCCTTTCCTCTGTCCTCTTGTCTCCTCTTTCATCTTCTCTTTTTCGTTTCCTCTTCCTGATCTTTCTGTCTTTTCTTTTATCCTTTCGCCTCTCCATCTTCTTTCCTCCTCCTCCTCTTCCTTTCCTCAACTCTTCCCTCATCTTCCTCTCTTTATTGTTTCCTTTTTCTTCTCTCCTTCACTTGTCTTGTGTCCTTTCCTCTGTCCTCTTGTCTCCTCTTTCATCTTCTCTTCTTCGTTTCCTCTTCCTGATCTTTCTGTCTTTTCTTTTATCCTTTCGCCTCTCCATCTTCTTTCGTTCTCCTCTTCCACATCTTTCCGTTGCTCTTCTGTCCTCTTTCCTTTCCTCTCTCCTTCCTCCTCCTCTTCTTCTTGTCTCCTTTCCTCAACTCTTCCCTCCTTCTTCCTCTCTTTTGTGTTTCCTTTTTCTTCTCTCCTTCAATCGTCTTGTGTCCTTTCCTCTGTCCTCTTGTCTCCTCTTTCATCTTCTCTTCGTCTCCTCTTTGCATCTTCTCTTTTTCTATTATCCTCTTGCCTCGATCTTTCTGTCTTCTTCTTCTATCCTTCCGCCTCTCCAACTCTTCTCTCCCTCTCTCTCTTATGTTTCCTTTTTCTTCTCTCCTTCACTTGTCTTGTGTCCTTTCCTCTGTCCTCTTGTCTCCTTTTTCATCTTCTCTTCTTCATTTCCTCTTCCTGGATCTTTCTGTCTTTCTATTATCCTTTCGCCTCTCCATCTTCTTTCCTTCTCTCCCTCCTCCTCCTCCTCCTCTTCTTGTCTCCTTTCCTCAACTCTTCCCTCCTTCCCCTCTCTTTTGTGTTTCCTTTTTCTTCTCTCCTTCAATTGTCTTGTGTCCTTTCCTCTGTCCTCTTCTCTCTTCTTCCATCTTCTCTTCTTCGTTCTCCTCTTCCACATCTTTCCGTTGCTCTTCTGTCCTCTTTCCTTCTCTTCCTCCTCCTCCTCCTCCTCCTCTTCCTCCTCCTCCTCCTCCTCCCCCTCTTCCTCCTCCTCTTCCTCCTCCTCCTCCTCCTCCTCTTCCTCCTCCTCTTCCTCCTCCTCCTCTTCCTCCTCCTCTTCCTCCTCCTCTTCCTCCTCCTCCTCTTCCTCCTCCTCTTCCTCCTCCTCCTCCTCCTCTTCCTCCTCCTCCTCTTCCTCCTCCTCTTCTTCCTCCTCCTCCTCCTCTTCCTCCTCCTCCTCCTCCTCCTCATCCTCCTCCTCCTCCTCCTCCTCCTCCTCCTCCTCCCCCTCTTCCTCCCCCCTGCAGGGCTGCTCGTCTCCCATCGTGGTGAAGTTCGCCGACACGCAGAAGGACAAGGAGCAGCGGCGTCTGCAGCAGCAGCTGGCGCAGCAGATGCAGCAGCTCAACAGTGCGACCACCTGGGGCAGCCTGACGGGCCTGGGCGGCCTCACCCCGCAGTATCTGGCTGTAAGGAGAGCCGCCGCGTCGCCCACCTCCACCATCACCTCCTCCACCCCTTACTGCAGCCCCATGGCCAACGCCGCCGCAGTCAGTGCCCCAATCGAAAACACCCAGCTTGAACAAAAAAAAACTATGAACCTATCTCTTCTTCCTTTTGTTTCTGCCACTCCTCCTCCTCCTCCTTCAGCCCTGTCACTGTCCCTCTCCTCCACCCTCCTCTCGGGGTCGTAGCATTTTGAGGACCTGAGGTCTCTGAGTGAGGTCGCGAGGCTGCCGGGAGGCGATAACGTACGTTTGATATCTCCAACCAGAGCGAGAAGATGCAGGGACGCTGCTTTGCTTCCTGTTTTCTCCACCAAATTCTCGATACGAAGACGTTTTCAGTGGTCGCAGGTCGAACTTTATAATATCCATCATTAAGAAACTGTACTATTTATGTTATTTAGACGTTAGTTAACAGTTATTTCAACATTTAACAAACAATGAAATGCTTAAAAACTATTTATGTAACAATTGTTAACGTTTTTAATGATTATTTGCAACTTTACAACAAACAGTCTCTTAATAAATGAATTATAAAGCATTTTACTGATTGAAATAACTGAACTAAAGTTTGATTATTTATTGATTTACCATTTATTAATGAAGAGTCACCCGGTTGCAAGATCACAAATTAACTATTTTGTCATCTTTAGTACAGAACATCTGTACTCAAGTACAAGTTCGGGTACATTACTGAAATATTACTGAATTACAAGGAAAACTTCTGGTAATAAAATAATATTTAAAGCGACAACGAGGAACTTTTAAGTGTCTATAAAAAAAGTAAAAGTGTGTTTTTGTTCGTATGTCAGGGTTTTCATCCAGCAGAAAACGTTCAGTTTAATTTAAATTGTACTTAATTATGATTTTAAAGTAACTAAGTAAATTACATGGTGTAAAGCATACTTCAGTACGAGTAAAATTACATACTTGAAAAAATACTAGTGCCCCAAAATGTGACTTAATTACAAAAATAGATAAAAATAGAATAGATTATACATAAAAAGTTGATATATGAGTCGGGCTCGACTAGATTCAGCTCCAAATAAAAGATGATTTAATGTTCAACATGATAAACTAGATTGTTTTTGTGAGTTTCCTCCAAATATTTACAAGATTAAACCATTTAGTCGTCAGCGTATCTAGAACACAGGATTGATTTACGGATGTCCGATAAGAAACGTCTCCTGTATCTCCAAACTTGATTTAAAGATGTTCACCTTCAACTGACGGATGAAGTGTTTCCTTACTGTTTGACGAAGGCCTCCTCCTTCTTAAATAAATCATCATAAACACCATCAGACGAGCAGCAAACTAAAAAACCACGTCTGCTTCTCCGACTGTAGCTCATTAAAATTTCACGTTTCAAAGACGCACAGTTTAACTCAGGACAGTACGAATGGAAAGTTAAGAGCGAGGCCCCCTCCCTTTCTTCTTCCAATTTATTCACTGATTGCGATAAAGTCTTGTGACTTTTTGTGGGATTAAACACAAAGAAATTGGCTGGGGACGGCGTGGATCCCCCCCGGGAGTCCGCTGATCCCCCAATTTGAGAGCTCCTGCGGTGGAAGCTCGGCTGCACAGCGTCTGAGACTCACCGGTTGATTTGTTAGATTGGGAGGCTTTCTTTTTTGTTTTAAAGTTCGGAAACCTCGTTCCTTCTGCAGCCTTTTACCTCCTCAGAGGCCTCAAACTCAGGACTTGGGCGCCAAAACCTCAAATTACCAGCCCAAACTTCCCCTACAACACACATCTCACGATCTGGGAGCTCAAATTCTCAAATATCTTCAATCCAAAGTGCAATTAACTCGACAAACACCCCTCCTTCACTTTATTTTTTGAGGGGGGAGGGTAGAAATAAGAGATAAGTGTTTTGTGAATTGGGCTCCCAGATTTTTTTTCTGCTCTTTCAATCCTCTTGGTCTTTTTTTTTTTTGAGAAGATTAAGCTCTATTCTGGAAGGAGAAAAAAAAAATGAAATGACTCGCACAATAGAAACAAGATGTTAATTTGCTGTTAATTCGAGTCTTTTGAAGGATGAGTTTTTGACAGCATCAGTATTCCACTTTTGTTTTGGAATCTAATTAGTCGGCTAGATTGGAGCTTTCATGCTCAACTTGTCTGGAAGAATCGCGCTGGAATACAAACAGCGTTTCTGCTTAGCGGAGAGATCAAACTATATTAGCAGCTCATTTACTCATCGAGCAGCGAGGCAAGAGAAACCACATTGCTAACCCGCTCATTACGAGTTTAGCTCTCTCAGCGTAGCATTGTATAGACATGTGTTCGGCTTTCTGTCGCCGTGCAGCTCACTTTGTTTCCTCTCTCTTTCTTTCTCCACCTCCTTCTTTCTTTCTTGCCCATCAGTTGCTTCAGCAGGCGACCTCCTCCGGTAACCTCGGAGCCTTCAGCGGGATCCAGCAGATGGCCGGTGAGTCAAAAATCAGTCGGTAAAACTCCCCGTACGACAGCGAACGGACTCTTTGTTGCGCCTCTCTGTTTTTTTTTTTTTTGTTGTTTTGTTTTTTTTCAGACTTCTAAAAGAGGACCAAAGAGCATAGCAGATGAACTCGCGTGGCGGAGTTAAGAGAGATCTTTGCCCTGAAGATTTATTAACTGTTGCTAAGAATTGTCTTGATCTTTTAATGAGGCCAGACAAGAGTTGTGCTCCGGGCGAGAAACAGTAGCACCGCGGCTTTGCAAAGGGGGGATGGATGAATCACAGGAAGAAGAAAAAAAAAATAAAAGGAGGGAAGAAAAAGAAAAAAGGGAGTGGAGAGAAAATTGTTTCAAGTGGTCGTCCGTTTGGTGGAGATCTTTGCACTGCTGGCTGGCGCCATCTACTGCTCTCTCTTATTGTGGAGGGGTCTCTGCTGTGATCTGTCGAGTATCTGCAGGTTCAAGGGCGACGTTTGAAGCGGGAAAATAAAGACATCGGCTCGATTATAATCCCGCCTGTTTTGCCCAGGCGGCGGAAAAAAGTTTTCAAACTTCCAGCACGGGTTGAATAAGTTAAAGGACACGAGGAAGCGGGAAGTAAAGTGGCGAGGGACGGTCCAATCCTCTGAAGTGGAGGCTGATGCAATGAAAAATGCATATTGTATTAACCCAGTTCTGTGTTAATCTAAGCCCTGAGCGTGCCGAGAAGCCTCCTATTAAATGTTGAACAAGATAAAATCTCTGTCTTTAAGAAATATAATTTTTTCGGGCTTTAAATTTGGGTTATTTAAGACTTCCAGGGACCGGCGGATACTCTCTCCTCATCATCTCTTGACTTCTCTCTTTCCATTAAACTCTCCTCCTCCTCCTCCTCCTCCTCCCTTCTATTTATTTTAAGCCTCTTTTTTTTTTGCACCTCCCACCCTCTCCAATCTTTATCTCACCTTTACGCCCTCGCACCCTGTCTTCTTCTTCTTCTACCCTTCTGTGAGCGTCCCAGCGGGGCGTCGGCTCTTAATTGTAGTCATTTGACGCCGAGAGAAGAAGAAGAGAAACAATAACAGCTCTGAGTGTGATGGGCGAGCCCCCGTCTAGGATCCTCCTGCTCTCTGTCACGTTCCCTCGAGTTACGATTTGCTTCTGGCTTGATTTGAATTTTTTTTTTTTTGCACACACTTCTTCCTTCCAGATAAATAGGCTGTGGGATTTTTTTTTGCAACCGACGTGTGTCTGAATCCGGAGATCTGTTGGTCCTCCATCTGCGATAGTGATGCGATAGAGAGAGAGAGAGAGCGAGGCAGAGCGGGCGAGCGAGCATTAGTGATTGGCAGGAGATGTGACACAGCTGAATGACATCTGGTCCCAGTCTTTAACACGAGGAGCTGCAGAGCTGAGAGGCTTCAATTACACCAATGAGCATTCAATTAGACGCAGCCAACGCCAGCCTGGTGCAGCCCGGCGCTGCCATACACTGTGCACACACACACACACACACACACATGCATCCTCGCACACATATGTGCTCACAGTCGCGCACACACACACTCCATCGCGTACCATCTGCACAGCCCGGATACTCTGATGTGGGGAGTAGATTGTATTTGTCTCATGCCGTCTCTCTTTCTCGGCTCGACTTTATTCCCCCTCTAACCCGGTTATTTTTATCCTCCTCTCCTCATGACTGCCTTGAAAATGTACGTTCAATGAGGGAGATAACCTTTTGACTAATGCAAGTAAGTAAGTATTGGTGTTGAGGACGGAAGGAAGGGAAGGGAGGTAGCAGGGAGACAAAGAGAGAGTCGAGAAGAAAGGAAATGGATCGGGAAGATAGACAAGAAGGAGGGAAGAGGAGGAGGTGAAGGAGAGGTCGTGGAAAAGAGGAAGGATGATGGGAAAGAAGCGAGAGGGTTAAAGAGAAAAGAAGGCGGAGGAGGTAAAGGAAGGAGAGAAGCAGTTAGATTTGAGGAAATGATAATAAAGGAAATGATGAGGAAGGGAAAAACAGATCAAGATGGCAAAGAGAAGGAAATGAAGAAGGAATCAGGCAACAATGGTGTGTGTGTGTGAAGGAAGGGAGGAGAGGAAATAACAGAAACAGACTGAAGATGGAAAAATAATAAATAAATAGGTGATAGGAAACGGGAGAAAAATGCGAGGAGGAAAAGGTCAGAGGAGAAAAGCAGAATAAATGAGGAAGAGGAAGAAAGATGGAAGGAAAGGGAAAGGAACAGAGAGAAAAGGAAAGGAAAGGAAAGGAAAGGAAAAGGAGAGAAAGGAAAGGAAAGGAAAAGGAGAGAAAGGAAAGGAAAGGAACGGAACGGAAAGGAAAGGAAAGGAAAAGGAAAGGAAAGGAAAGGAAAGGAACGGAAAGGAGTGAAAAGGAACGGAAAGGAAAGGAAAGGAACGGAAAAGGAGTGGAAAGGAAAGGAAAGGAAAAGGAGAGAAAAGGAAAGGAAAGGAAAAGGAGAGAAAAGGAAAGGAAAGGAAAGGAAAGGAAAGGAAAGGAAAGGAAAGGAAAAGGAGAGAAAAGGAAAGGAAAGGAACGGAAAAGGAGTGGAAAGGAAAGGAAAGGAAAAGGAGAGAAAAGGAAAGGAACGGAAAGGACAAGGAGAGAAAAGGAAAGGAAAGGAAAGGAAAGGAACGGAAAAGGAGTGAAAAGGAAAGGAAAGGAAAGGACAAGGAGAGAAAAGGAAAGGAACGGAAAGGAAAGGAAAGGAAAAGGAGAGAAAAGGAACGGAAAGGAAAGGAAAGGACAAGGAGAGAAAAGGAAGGGAAAGGAAAGGAAAGGAATGGAAAAGGAGAGAAAAGAAAGGAAAGGAGAGGAAAGGAAAAGGAGAGAAAAGGAAAGGAAAGGAAAGGAAAGGAAAGGAAAGGAAAAGGAGAGAAAAGGAAAGGAAAGGAAAGGAAAGGAAAGGAAAAGGAGTGAAAAGGAAAGGAAAGGAAAGGAAAAGGAGAGAAAGGAAAGGAAGGGAAAGGAAAGGAAAGGAAAAGGAGAGGAAAGGAAAGGAAAGGAAAGGAAAGGAAAGGAAAAGGAGAGAAAGGAAAGGAAAGGAAAGAAATCAGAGAAGGGATGAAGACCAAAAGGAAAAAATGTAAAAGGTACGAAGCAAAGAAAAGAGAAGTAAAAGAACGAGAAGGAAGAGGAAGTGCAGGAAGGTTGAGGAAAAGAGGAAAGGACGGAATAAAGGAAAGGCTTCCAGGAAGAGGAAGCAGGAAAGGAAACAAAAAAAGAGGAACGAGGCAGGAAGGAAACAGGAAGGATCAGATAAACGAAGGATGGGAAAAAATGTAATAAAAGGGAATGGAAAAGTAAGAGGAAATGTTGGAAAGGTAAGGAAAAGGAATTTGGATTAGGAAGGGAAGACAGGATTAGTAAAAGGAAGCAGGAGAGGAAACGAAAAAAGAGGAACGAGGCAGGAAGGAAACAGGAAGGATCAGATAAATGAGAGATGGGAAAGAGAAGAAATAAAGGAAATTAATCGGATTAAATAAATGTTATGCAGGAGAGAGAGAGGTGAGCTGAAGGGGAAGGAAGATGAAAGGAAAGGAAAGGAAAGGAAAAGGAGAGAAAGGAAAGGAAAGGAAAGGAGAGGAAAGGAAAGGAAAGGAAAGGAAAGGAGAGAAAGGAAAGGAAAGGAGAGGAAAGGAAAGGAAAGGAAAGGAAAGGAAAGGAAAGGAAAGGAAAGGAGAGAAAGGAAAGGAAAGGAAAGGACAGAATAAAGGAAAGGCTTCCAGGAAGAGGAAGCAGGAAAGGAAACAAAAAAAGAGGAACGAGGCAGGAAGGATCAGATAAACGAGGGATGGGAAAGAGAAGAAATAAAGGAAATTAATAGGAATTAAATAAATGTTATGCAGAGAGAGAGAGGTGAGCTGAAGGCTGTACAGTATGTTTGTTGACGTAGTTCTGAGCCTCTGCGGTCAAACGGGTCCAACCAGACACTTTCAGAACCGACCCTGAGGCGGACCTCCTTTTGTATTTGTGTCGTTGAAACGAAGAGCTCTTCTCTTTCATGAACCAGCCTCTTCTCCCGGTGTGTTTTCTGCCTTTAAAGAAACAAGCGCCGTGTGAATTAGTGGAAGATTTGACGGCTGTTTCATTCACGTCTGTCTCGGGAGTAAAAAATCCACTTTAGGCTCGGAAGGTATCGCAGAAAATTGGGGGGGAGAATCGCTTTGAAAGCGAGATCGGCTTCGGCTTTTCACGCCTTTTGTTTCTCCCACTTCCTGCTGCAGCCGCTCGTGACGGCGACATGTAGAAAAACTGGCAGTCGCCTCTTTTTTTTTTTTCCTTCTGTATTTAATTAACCAATCAGAACTGTGAATCCCCGGTGATGAATCCAGCCATCTGTTGTGATTGGCTGCGCTCGGCTCGGCGGGTCTTTGTGAAGGATTTCTCTTTGTTTGGGATGTTACGACCTTCCAAACCACTCACCACGAAGAGACGGATCTTCTTCATCGGTGTCTTGTTTGTGTGCGTCTTTATCTGTGTGTGTGTGTGTGTGACTGTGTTGTGTGTGCGCGTGTGTGTGTATTTCCATGGTAACTGTATATACATCCAGACTGTATATACGACACATACACCTCACATTGACAGTGTCCACACCCTGTAACTCTATAAAAACCCTAAACCTTGCTCACGAGTCCGAGGAAGCTCCTCCTCCGTTGGTAAGAAAACAACTGCTGCTCTGGTGACTGTTTGCTTTCTGAGGCCTTCATGATGTTCACACACACTTTCTTCTTTCTTTACACAAACACACACATCTTATATTGGAGCGAGGTGAAAGGTGGAGTCGTGGAGTTTAATGTTGAGGAAAAAGATAAAAGTCTTAGTGATGTGCCGTTGTGATTAAAGCCTGACTGATACCGACAGGAGGTCAATATCTGCTTCTCAGTATTGATGGAGACATAAATGTTTCTTTAATTCAAGTGTAAAATACAGTTCTTCTTCTAATATATTACAGATATTAATAACTTAATTTAGAGTAATGTCAAAATTTAGCCACAACTTGTAATTAATGCGAAACAATCGGCAGAATAAATGTACGCGATGTTTGTTTCTGCAAACCACGGATTTGTTAAAACGTTCAATATTTAATATTATGACATCTCGTCAAAAATATCCAGTTGAATCAAGCTAATATATATTGAAAACCCTGTCTCGAACAGTGGTTTCTGGCTTCGGGAGCTGTCTTCTCCCAACATCTCGTCAAAAATACCTCTGACAAATCGTCCCCAGTCTTATCCAGTGTTTTCATGTTTTCACAAGTTGAAACATTGCCTCGAACAGTGGTCTCTGGCTTGGCTGCCATCCTACAATCTTGACAAAACATATCCAGTTATTATTTCACCAACAGGGATGAAAAATGTCCCAACGTTTTGTTAAAAATGTCCAGTAGTTTCACGCTTTTAAAAAAGTGTCTTTCTGCCACTAACACTGATGGAAAACTTTCGAGTGTTGCATTAAAAATGTCCAGTGGTTTCACGCTTGAAACATTTTGTTAAGTGGTGTCTGGCTTGGCAGCCCTGACGCTGTCTTGTCCCAGCATCTCGTCAAAAATATCCAGTTTCGTTACCAAACGTCAGTGGTGTCACACTTACAAATGTTGAAACATCATGGTCTCTTGCTGACAGCTGGCTCGCCATCTTGTACCAATGTCTCGTCAAAAGCATTACACTTACAAAAGTTAAAACATCATCCCAGACAGTGGTCTCTGGCTTAGCAGCCCTGACGCCGTCAACATCTCCTCAAAAATATCCAGTTTCGTTAACACTAACGCTAAAGGAAAAGGTCCCGATGTCTCGTTAAAAATATCTAGTGGTTTCAAGCTGACAAATGTTTATAAACCGTCTCAAACAGTGGTCTCTTGCTGACAGCTGGCTCGCCATCTTGTTCCAAAAGTTTAAACATCATCTTGAACAGTGGTCTCTGGCTTAGCAGGCCTCTCGCCGTCTTGAACCACTGTCATTTCATAAATATCTGGCTTTGTTGCCACTAACAAAGATGGAAACTGTCCCACTGTCTCGCCAAAAATATCCAGTGCTTGCAAATATTGAAACATCGTCTCGGACAGTGGTCTCTGGCTTGGCAGCCATGACGCCGTCTTGTCCCAACATCTCATCAAAAATATCCAGTTTCGTTACCACTAACTAAAGGAAAAGGTCCTGATGTCTCGTTAAAAATATCTAGTGGTTTCAAGCTTACAAATGTTTAGAAACCGTCTCAAACAGTGGTCTCTTGCTGACAGCTGGCTCGCCATCTTGTTCCAAAAGTTTAAACATCACCTTGAACAGTGGTTTCTGGCTTAGCAGCCATCTCGCCGTCTTGAACTACTGTCACTTCATAAATATCTTGCTTTGTTGCCACTAACAAAGATGGAAACTGTCCCACTGTCTTGACAAAAATACCAATTTTGTTACCACTAACGCTAAAGGAAAAGGTCCCAGTGTCAGTGATGTCACGCTTACAAATCTTGAAACATCATGGTCCCTTGCTGACAGCTGTCTCGCCGTCTTGTACCAATGTTTCGTCAAAAGTATTAGGTTATCTCGTTAAAATATCTGGTGGTTTCACGCTTTCAAAAGTTTAAACATCATCCCAGACAGTGGTCTTTGGCTTGGCAGCCCTGAC